>RJWJ010002312.1:0-103851 GCA_004363605.1 Indri indri
ATATAAATATAGTAAAATAACACATTTTAACAAAAAAAAAAAAAATATACAACATAGTCAAAGTGTTAATAACATATTTTCATGATTACAAGAGCTGCTTCTCTCTGAGTACAGAAGGACTTACACATTTTCAATAAAAAAAATTGAGTTTTATATTTTTTCATTATTATCCACAATGACAATTTATAGTAAAGTATTTATTGATAATCCTTTCTTCCTTATAAAAATTATAACAAATTAATTTAGTTTAAGAGATATGATTACATCTCACAAACTCAGTTCTTGTAGGTAATCAAAACTGAGTAAATTAATAAAGTTCCACTCAGATATTATCCTTAAATAATATAGTTTATAAAATATATTTAGTTTTGTGTATTTAATTGATATATCATAGTTGTACATAATTTGGGCATACATTTGATATTTTGATACATCCAATGTTTAATAACCAAGTCTGGGTAATTGGTATATCCATCACCACAATATTTATCTTTTGTTTGTGTTGGGAACATTACAATTCTACTCTTTTAGGTCTTTTGAAATATATGATAAATTATTGTTAACTATAATTTCTCTACAGTACTATTGAATATTATAATAGTACTTATCATTTTAACTGTATTTTTGTAGCCATTAACCAAAAAAATATACTTTAATGTCTTCTTTCATATTCTAGAGCAATGAAGACATTTCTTACTTTAAGAAATATAACTTTTAAATGTTTAATAAACACAAAAAGAGAAGCGTCCGTTATTCTGATACCAAAATGTTCATTTGACACATTCCTTTAAGACAGAGCACATGCACTATTATTACCTAAAGTTATTTATACATAAATTTATAATGTATTAAATGAGATTACAGGCATATTAAAATTGTGTTATCTAGGTATTGAAAAGTCAATTATCAAATAACTCAAGAAAATATTACTTTAAAGTCTTAAAATTAATTACATATCTTGAAATTACATAAGTTTATAGATTAATTTCTACTTGTTTGTAATATTATAAGGCTCTATTTTTAAAATGTGGATATTCTAAGTCATTTGCACTTCAATGCAGCATTTCAAAATCACCTTGCAAAGTCTCAAAACTTTTGCTGGAGTTTTTATTGGTATTGCATTAAATCTTTGTGTGCATTTGGAAAAATATGGTATCTTAACAAATTTGAGTCTTCCACTATTATAACATGGCATATCTTTCTATATATTTGCTCTTCTATAATATCCCTTATGTACTTTTTGTGGTTGAGGGAGTTCCCTTTTATTTTTAGTGTTCTGAGACTTTTACCAAAAATGAATATTGAGATTTTTTAAAGTTGTGTCTTTTTCCTTGATAAATTCAAAGTTTTGTAACTTTTTATTGTTCTTTTCATAAAATCTGCAATATAAATATTTTAATGTATACATTTACACATATGCATTTTTATATCCTTTCTACAAATTTTGATATGTTGAATTTTCATTATCATTCAGTTAATTATTTTCTGCTTTCCGTTGTCTTTTAGAAGCAAGTTGTTTAGTTTTGGATTATTTAGGAATTTTCTGGATGTTCTTAACTTCTTGTTTAATTTCATTTATGATCAAGGAATGTAATCTGAAATATTTTATTGTTAAATCTGCTGAAACTTGTCTTATGGTCCAGGAAAACAGTTTTTATGGTGAATAGTTTATATGTATTTTAAAAATTGTGTAATCTACTATAAGTGAGTGTAGAATTAGATAGATATGGCTATTTAAATTTTCTACAACCTTTCTGAATTTTTGTCCAGTTTTCTATCAATAACTGGTATAAAATATTAAAACCTCCATCTAAATTTGCATATTTTTCTGTTTCTTCCTTCAATTCTGTTATTATTTCTTCACATATTTTAAAATGTTTTTAAGATGTGTACACATTTATAATTGTTATGTATTTCTAATATATTGACACTTTTATTGTGATTAAGTGCTCCTCTACATTTCTGTTAATACCTCTTTAATGTCAACTTTTCCTGACATCGATAAAACCATTCCAGCTTTCATATGATTAATAGTTAATGATATATCTTTTTCCCTCAATTTGCACTCATTTATTTAATGTGTGTTTATCTTGCAGATAGCATATAGTTGAGTCTTGTTCCTTTTGTGTTCTGATCATCTCTGCCTTTAATAGAACATTTATTTCATTTGCAGTTAATGAAATTAGTGATACGGTAATATTTAAGTCTGTCATTTGGTAATTTGCTTTCAATTTTTTTATCTGTTCATTTTTATATTTATTTCACTGTCTTTCATATTTTGTGACACTTGAATATTTTATTTGCATTCTTTTTTGATTTCTCATTGTTTTTAACCTTATTATTATTAATGATTACTCTAAAAATTGCAGATTTAACTTTAATATGAGGCAATTTTCTTACATTTCATATATTATAGCTTCATGTTTAAAATGGGAAACTTGGTTTATAATCCATTATTTATAAACCATCTCTGCTCTGCGCTCTTGTATCATGTACATTAATCTTATAAAATTTGTAAACTCTGCAACGAATGATGATAATTTTTGCTTTTAATAGTTACATGGCTTTTAAAAATTTAAGAGAAACAAAAGACATTTGTGTGTATGCATACTTTTATATTTATGCACATCTTTACTACTTTTTTTGTTCTTCATTATTTTATTCTTCTAGATTCAAGATGCCAGTGTCATCTCCCTTCAGCATGGATAACTTTATCATTTCTGATCTCTATTGTTACTGTTCGAGAATCATCTAATAATGTACTTTTTGTTTTTCCTCCTCAGAATTATATGTCTTTTTCTCTATCTACACTAAAGATATTAATTTGAGGCTAGGACTGATCTTTTTTGTGTTTATCCTGCTTGAAAATTTTTGAGCTTTCAGAATCAAAAAGACAATGATTTCAAACAAATTTGGGAAATTTTAGGATAATATTTTTAAATATTTTAAAATATTTGTTTTTGGTCTGCTCTTTATCCTCCTTTCTTTCTAGGATTTTAATTAATTTTTGTTGTTGTCGTATTTCTTGCCTCAGGCCTGTTAAGACTTCATATCTTATTGGCTTTCTTTTTCTTTGTTTTTTTGATTGAGGAACACCCATTAATCTATCCTAACATTTATAGATTATTTTGTCTGCCACCTTTAAACTGCTGCTGAGACTCTCTGGTGATTTTTCATTTTTAATGGTGTACATTTTAACTAGAGTGTTTTCATTTCTTATAGTTTCTCTTTCTTTATTTACATGGCATATCTGTAACTCACGAAGGCTGTTTTGCTTTTAATTCTTTGAACACATTTTTCATTTATTTTTGAACTTGTCTATAATAATTAATTTGGAGTCTTTTTTTCTGTTAAATCCAACATCCAGATGAAATTTCTACCTACTACATTTTTTTTTTCCTAAGTATGGGTCACATTTTCCTGTTTCTTTGCCTATCCAATATCTTTTTGGTCGAAATCTTTCCATTGTAAATAGTACATTGCTGTAAGTCTGGATTTCATTTTGTTGTTCTTTTGTTCTTCACTTTTTGTTGTTGTTGTTTTACAAATTCTAGAAGCAAATATACTTTTTTATACTGAATTCCTGGGGATCCCCTCTATGCACGCGTAGTTTGACTATTAACAAAAGATTTGGACAGAGTTCATGCTCAGATATTGCAGAGCACTTTCTCAGTAATATCCTAGTTTCCGGAGCAAGGGCTCTTGCTTCTAGAAAGTCCACCCTAAATTTCTAGCTGCTATCCTGTGTCAGGTTCTGTCCTTTGGTACATCAATTGAGCAAAACCTGTTTTTAGTCCTGTGATGTGAACACTCATTGGGAAATGCATTCAGTTTTAAGTAACAACAAAGAATCACAAATATTACCTGGTGTCACTCTGTTAGTGGCGATTTCTTATTTGATCTCTGCCTGTATTTTAAACTCTCTTCCCCAAGCCCCTGGAAACTCCTCTGTGCGTGTGTACTTTAGTGGTTGGTAATAAATCTCAGCAGTTTATATTCAGACTTTGTATATCATATCTTCCGAAGATACCTTATTTTCAGAACTTTTCCCTTAAATTTTCAGTTGCTTTTTTATCCCTGAACTACATTCTCTGCCAACTGTTACTGGTAAGGCTCTAGTTATTTTTCTACTGTGGTCACAGTGGTCAGAAAGCACCCTTAGGTAAGAAAACCACAAATAGGCTATTTCATTGAAGTTTTTCAAGAGATACTCTCCTGTCTTCCATCTGCTTTGGCAACATTTACTAATACTTCCAAATATTCTTTTTATTTTATTCAGCTTTCATAATTATTACCTGCAGGAGGGTTCATGCAACCACTTAACTGTATTGTGTCATATTTCATTATGACTGACATTGACTCTAGGTAACATTTAAAAATATACAAAAAGTAGCTCAAAACTTTTCTTTAGTATGAACTCTCCGTATGCTAAGTAGTTTAACCAAGACAATGAAACTAATATTGATTTATATTCTATGTAAACAAATATAGATTTTTTTCTCTTTTTTGAGTTAGGGTCTTGCTCTGTTACTCCAGGCTGGAGTGCAGTGGTACAATCATATGTCATTGCAGACTCAAACTCCTGGGCTCAAGTGATCCTCCTGCCTCAGCCTCCTGAGTAGCTGGGACTAGAGATGCCATTATACCTAGCTAATTTTGTTGTTGTTGTTGTGTTGTTGTTAGAGATCAGTCTCGTTGTCTTTGCTGGTCTCAAACTGTTGGCTTCAAGTCATCCACCTGCCTCAGCCACACAAAGTACTAAGATTATAGGCATGAGCCACTGCTCCCTGCCCAAATATGGATTCTTTATTATTGTAAGTTCCTTAATTCTCTACCACTTTATCTTGCTAAGTTTAATTTCGATAGAATGTTCTATAATTAGTTTTGAGTATCATACGTGGTTCCATATTTTTTAATCTCCTACTGCAAACATCACTCTATTTATTTTTAGTTTATGTTTTTGTCCTGATTTCCATTCATTCCATTTATTTTTATGTGATAAGTTTTTGTTCATTTATTCATGCATATTTTTCATGAGTCTTCATTATTTCTTAAAAAAGAGGTAACTTTACTCACTTACCAGCATTATACTATACAACCAGAAGTAGTAATAACTGCTAGTCTCTGTCCTTGGTCACTAGCCAGATAGGACATTCATCTACAGGAAGCAATGAAATTTCCTCCATGAACATTGGAAGGAGCAGGTCATTGGCATGGTCATGGTTTCATTATATGGATTTTTATCTTGGCTTATAGAATACCAGATTTCTTCTTCCACATGTACTAGTTTCTTGATGGCAGATCTTTAGTCTTAGAATAGGAAAAAAGGAGAGACATTTCTAATATGTTCCTGTGGCCTTCCTTTTTTTTTCTTCCTCATCTTCCTATTTTCTAAAAATTATATTCAAATTATCTATCAGAGCACAAATTACAAATATAGACCTTGGATTCAGTGGGCAACCCTAAATATCAATAATTTTGCCTGAAAAATTAGTAAACACATGATTGAAAAAACAACAACAAAACAATTTTGATCCATATAGGAGCATCTTTATTTGATGCTCCAGTATTAGAAGAGCAGAAAGTAAGAACTACAGTTCCAAAGAGGTAAAATTACTTCTTCTGTATCATAAGATTATATGATTTATTTAGCAGACAAGTGAAAATAACTTCCAAATATCTGCATGTACTACATTAAGTTATTGGATTATATTAATGTTTTCTCAAATCAGCATATTTCATTTTAGATCATGGCTCACATTTTTGTATATTAATTTTTAAACAATGCAAACAAAAACAAACTGAGTGGATATTTCTAACCAGCAAAACATTCTGCATACAAAATGGACTTTTAAAATGTACATTCCAAATATTACAACTTTAGGCACATAACCATTCCCCACCAAATAAAAATCTTATTTTAAGTGACCAGATGAAAAAAGCTAGAAAGAAGACATAATCTAATGGTTAATGGCATAGTGTAGCCTGAAATTAAAATAGACATTTATGTATGCTACCAGATTATATAAACATATTTAAAATGAAAGTTTTTACTAATGAAAATAGAACAGCTTATTCTGTGACAAACTACAAGAAAAACAACATTGATTCAAAAGCTAAAGAATAGTGGATCCATTTTGTTTTATATTTGCTATCTGTTTTTCCACAACACTGGCTGATAATAATAATAATAATAATAACAATATAGTGAAAGGGAGCAACTTCTAAGTTTAAGTAATTTTTGCACATTGTACATTTTGTTCATTGTACATTTTGTACATTGTACATTTAATAAAATTTATTTTAATGGAAAATTAATACTGAATTAAGGGGTCTAAGTTTAGTCTAAATATTTAGCTTGAAAATTAAGACTTTGTTTGGGCTTAAATTACCTTGTAAAATTCATATTAGCAAGTTATAAGAAACACCTTGTTTAATGGAAATGAACAAGTGACATACTATTTTCTATGATATTCATTTTCTAGGGTGAATTAATTCTAATGTATAACTACAGATACTATTTTTCATAGAATTACAGAGGGACTCTCAAGATGCATTAACCCAAAGTGAACTAATCAAGCTTTGCCATCTCTAATTTATATGAAGCAATTCATCTTCCTGAATATTTTACAGTTGTTGCTGTTCAGTACACATTATCTAATTGTGCATACCAGATGCAGAAAAGGAAAAAGTGTTTTCTGAAGATAGAAACCATGTATTATACTAATTGTAATCTAATTTTTTAAACTACAATAAAACCAGATCTCTCCTCATGGGAATGTCTGATTTAAATTTGTTTCTTGGTCATGTTAAAAATTTTAAAATAATATGAGATATAACTCATTTGGATAAGATAATTTCAAGGTCACTATTTAAAAAAAGCATATCATTTAGAATAATTTTCAGCCTGAAAAATCATTTGTGAAAAAAATTTAAAAGAAATATATCAGATTTAAATTACTGTAATTTTGTGTGCTCATATCTTTTATTTTTCTCCAGCTCTGACAAAGTAATCTCCTGACAATATTTTAGTAGACAGATTTCTAAGCCAATTCTCAGCAGAAAGTCAAAATCCATTTTGTGATTTAGATGCATTATAGTTTAAACCCCTGGAGCCTTTAATTATCATTCTCTTTTTGCTAAAAATCTGCATTTTTTCCTTTTGGCTTCCATTTCATTATGGTATTGAAAGGGTAACTCTGGGTAAGCCACTATTTTATGAATACTGACTTAAGTGGAAAGTATTTTCACATTTAAATGAAATTCATGAGGCATTTTTGAAACAACAGTAAAATCTGTTTTATTAGGCCTGCATAAAATACAGTTCTTACTTGATAATTTTAGATATGTTCTATAATTCTGATTCTGGATATAAAAGTCACTTATTAACAATATTAAGTGTGTATAAGAAAATATTTCAAAATTTAATCTGTTAATGTGTATAATGTCTTGTTTTAAAATTCTTCACAAGTTCTTTTCACTTTTTTTCTTGACTAGCAAATTCTACAATACACATGGAATTTGAAAGATGGTGAAAAATGTAGATCCTTGTTTCCCATGATGAAAGATTTTTGTTCTTTTATTTCTTTTCAGAGATGAGGGTCTTGCTATGTTGCCCAGGCTGACCTCAAATTCTAGGGCTCAAAGAATGACCAGACATGCCAAAGTAAGGCAAGAACGAAAATGAGGTTTAATGAGGAAATAAAGGTAAGATTATAGGGCAAGGGCAAGATATAGGTTTACAGAGCATGATACATATGCCATGGATGACCACCAGACCGATTGTTGCAGCAAAAGGAGAGCCAAAGGAAGGGGCGCAAAGAAGGGGCTTGGTTATGGTCCGTGCCTTGTTTTATAGTGCCAGCATAGGGACCTCCCTCATGGTTCGGAGGTCACCATGGAATTGCTTTCATTGGACAGTTGGGAGTTGCATGACCTGAGCCTTACTACACAGGCAGCTCTTCCATGAGCCTCTCTGAACGCTCATTTTGTGGGGGGTGAATCACACCAACACCCACTTTTGTGCCTAGGAGACCCAGAATCCCTTGCTATCTACATAACAATATCATCCATAACTAGCACTTTATTATATTAAAGATGAAAGTCCAAAATCCTTTACCCGTTACCAATGGCCTACTACCCTGTCCTAATTTGTGTAGGCTTATTTTTGCCAGATTCTCAGATTTACTCAGGACTCTAGAAACCACATAACACCAATAATTTTTTATCATGACTCTTATTTGCTAGAAGGAATTGAGACTCCTTTGGCATATTTACATAGAGATATGAAGAAAAAAATTTAAATAAAATTATTGTCTTTATCAAAATATCTATCCAGAAGTAAACTTTGAAATGAACGTGCTGAGTAATTTTTTTCCTGATTACAAACTCTTGTCCCGTGTTTTCCTTACTTTTCTGCAGCAAAGAGTGTTAGAACTTCACAGTCCTTTCATTATGGAGGCTGCATAACTTCTGCCTGCAAGCTGGAGAACCAGGAAAGCTGGTGGCATAATTCAGTCTGAGTCCAAAGGCCTGAAAACCAGGGGAGCTGATGATGTAAGTTCTCCTTTGAGACTCAAGGCCAAAGAACCAAGTAACATTGATATGTGAGGGCTGGAGAATATGAATGGCCCAACTAAAACATAAGGTGACTTTTCTCTTCTTCCACTTCTCTGTTCTAGTCACACCCTCAAAGGATTACATGGTGCCCACCACATTGGTGAGGGTGATCTTCCTAACTCAGTCTATTGATTCAAATGCTAACTTCTCTGGCAACGGCCTCACAGATACACCCAGAAATAATGTTTTACCAATAATCTGGGTATTCCTCAACCCCTCTAAGTTGACACATAAAATTAAGCATCACATGCCCTTATTAACTTGGCACTCATACTTATCTCCTTAAACTATACTTAATCTCCAAATAAAGACAAAAGCAAGGTCATAATTCCATATAACATAAAATAAACATCCTGTTTATAATAAAAAATGCACTAATCTCTTTCCCAGAAGAATAAGTAAAGTCCAGGAATGATGTGTACTCTTCTCCTGGTATCCTACCGCTTAAATGCTGTTCGGTAAAATTGACAATATCTAAATACTGATATAAAGGCAATACATCTTATGTTACGTGATAAGAGAATAAATGAGAAAAGAGAACAAAGATGTTGCTTAGTATCTGTATATATAAACAAAAATACATTCCTAACAAAATAAAAAGGAAATATTTATGATAAGCACAGTTCTCCTTTATGTAATGGCCATGTGTCATAGCTGTTATTTATATTTATTCTACTACCCATTCTATATTCCCTTTTCCTTCAAGAAGCAACTCAGCTGGGCATCATTCTTTACCAGGCTGGGTGACCCAAACCTTCATTCTTGAAAGGTCTGGGCCATTTTTAGTCCTGTCTGGACTAGGTTGTTATAGTTTTTTATTGACCTTAAAACAGGGCATGGTAATATTAAACTAAGAGACATCCTAAGACATCTCTGGTATTCCAAACAAACTCTTGCTTTCTTTCACTTTGGAATTGTAGTCCAATTTTCACCTTGTAGTTGAATCAATTAACCCAGCTAACACCAAAACTCCCTTCTTGACCTGTTGGTTCAGACGTGAAGAGCCCAAAGTGGCCTAGTTGTAGTCTTAACCTCCAGTTCAATGGAATCATTTTTGTGTGTGTTGGTAGAACCATTTCTCCCTCTGAAATGAAGACTTCTAGGCCAGCAGAGCACAAAGTTACAGAAATAGAATGCAAAACTTTTGCTACTTGAGTTATTAGAAGAATAGTGAGTAGGGCCACTCTCATTCCCACCCCTTCATTCCTGAATCCTTGAATCCTGGCTGTTGGAAAAAACAGAACACAAATTGGATGCTGATTCAGAGAATATACAGCCTTCTGTAGAATCTTGCCCCATCCCTGGAAGGTGTTACTACCTGGTGGACTCTGTAACAAAGTCTTTAAAAAGTCACTCCCCCCCCCCCCATCTTACCAATGCAGCTACTTCAGAATAGTGAGTAACATGGTAAAGCCACTGAATTCCATGAGCTTGGGCCCATTGCTGCTCTTCTTGAACTATAAAGTGAGTTCCTTGATAAGACATAATGCTATGTGGAATACCATGTTGGTGGATACAGCATTATGTAAGCCCACAGATGGTAATTTGGTCAGAAGCATTGTATTCAGAGAAAGAAAATCCATATCTAGAATGTCTATTCCAGTAAGAAGAAAACAATGCCCCTTCCATGATAGAAGTGTCCAGTGTGTCAAACTGCCACCAAGTAGCTGACTGATCACCCCAAGGAATGATGCCATATTGGGTGCTCAGGGTTGTTCTTTATTGCTGACAGATGGGGAAATCAGAAGGGACCATACAGGTTGGCTTTGATGAGTGGAAGTTCATGTTACTGAGCCATGTATAAACTCCATTTCTGCCAATATGGCCACTTTGTTCATGAGCCCATTGGGTGATGACAGGAGTGACAGGGACAAAGGTTGACTGATAGCTGGAGAACCTGGTTATTAAATCATCCTGACCACTTGATTATTAAATTTCTCCTCTTGAGGTCACTGTTGGTGAGCATTCACATGAGACACAAATATCTTCATGTTTTTTGCCCTCAGATAGGTCTATGCACATACCTTTTTCCAAAATTTCTTTGTCACAAGTTTTCCAATCATGTTCTCTTCAAGTCCCTGACTTTCCAGAGAAACCATTGGCTACAGCACAGGAATCAGTATGTATTTGCACATCTGGACATTTCTTCTTCCAAGCAAACTGCAGATGTACCACGTGAAGTTCTAATCACTGAGAAGGTTTCCTTTCACCACTGTCCTTCAAGGGTGTCCCAAAGAGAGGATATGGCACTGCAGGCATCAACTTTCACGTAGTTCCCAGCATATCATGAGAAACCATCAGTAAAGCAGGTCTGAATTCTCAGTAGAGATCAAAGAATTAAAGTTTAAGGTTTTCTATGCTTTCTTTCTTTCTTTCTTTCTTTCTTTCTTTCTTTCTTTCTTTCTTTCTTTCTTTCTTTCTTTCTTTCTTTCTTTCTTTCTTTCTTTCTTTCTTTTTCTTTCTTTCTTTCTTTCTTTCATTAGCAATCTAAGCCCCAGCATTATGTTCTCTTTGTGGTAAATGCTTCAGTTTGTCTTTCATAATGGACTATTATTGTCATCTCTGTCTCAATGGACAGAGGTGGCACAGATTTAATGCCAGCAAGCCTGTGTTGATTTAGTGACTATGTATTCTATTAATAGTAAGCATTACCATTTAAATCAGTTCATTGTGGTATTTTGTCATTGTTTAAACATCCCTGAAAAATCTTAGATTTCAAGAAAGCATACAATAAATTGTTACAATGTAAACATCTGCTAGTGCATTGGCAAATACGCAGAGTTATTTAAGTTATGTGTTTAAGATGAGGGGGTTGTGTTTAATAAGGCAATAGTCATTCAAAGAAGTATGTCCTCACGCCCAGAACATTGAGAAATGTGAAATAAGTAAATATTAATTAAAGATATATACGTCTTGATGTTTATGATAAAATATTTTTTTACTTTGGAAAATAATTCAGATTGTTTCTAGTCTACATTCCTTAATGTTCATGATGCAATGTTTTTCAGGAGTGTGATATATACATAATTGATTATGAACATGTTTGTTTCACAAAAGGAAATACATTTCTACTATTAGATATTTCCCTGTGAGGGCTTGTCATAATATTTTTGTTGTAAATCACTTTTTAATGTAAATAATCACTAAATAATTTAACTACTTTTTAGATTTTAAAAATAAGAGAATATTCAATGCAACTTACCATTTTGGTAATAAGAACATTGAAAAAATAAGCTATTATAATGTTAATGTCTGCAGTAATTTTCACAAGAGACAAAATGATTTTATATAACATAGCCTATTTTATTGTTATATTTATGAATCTATATCTTTTAAAGGTTAAAATGTCATCTGATATATGTGACAGTTTTTCATGTAAATATTTTTATGCAATTTCTTTTAAAATTGTCTTGTATTATTTTTCCTGACTTACTTGACTTTTTGTGGTTGTAGTTGGAAAGCATCCAATTTACTTCAAAAATCTACAAATACGATGGCAACAGATGGATGTTTTACTTCCATAAGTTGTATAATTAATCAAGACTTTTCCAATCATATCAATGAGGGATTAGCATAAATATTGCTAAATTGTTTTCTAAATCTTAATCACTATTCATCTGTCCAATGCACATATGGCATATAAGAAAATCTGCATCACAAATATGGTGAATAGCTGATGAAGAATAATTGTAAAAGTTGGTAACTATAAACCTCAAGACAATTTCATTTTGTTTTGTTTTAATTTTACTTTTCTCTGTTTCTTTTGTAAGCTAATACCGCTGTACCGAAATATTTAAAATGTCCTTGTCTTATTTTAGGAATTTTGTGAAACCAATATTTTGTATGTTTATGTTACAGATCTGTTTTGTACAGTTATTTTACTTCCTGTTATTGCTAAACATAATGGCTAATGGGCTTTGGGACAACGTCGACAACAAACTGGCTCTGAATCCCAGCTCCATACTGTCTGACTATGTTTGTACCTTTGGACAGGTTATGCAGCCTTTGGTTTTGCATCTGCATCATTTCTTAAGTAGCTGGATCGCTGTACAGACTTGAAACTATACAACCATGACATAAATATTATTATTCGGTGTTTATTCTTCTGATCTTTTTTTTTTAAGGACAGGTAGTGCACATAAATGTTTGGTCCTCCTACAGGATCAAAACATACAGCCACAAACAGATACAAGCGGAATTTTTTAAAAGGTATTATAACATGTTATAATATGCATGCCACTTTGTAATCTGTTCTATATCTACGTAAGACTACCATGGAAAAATTCCCTATCAACAAATGAGCTGTCATTATTTAGTGGTCACATAACATTTCTGGCATAATTTAACATAATTTTATAATCACTACCCTATTGTTGGACATTTTAGAAGTTAAAAATTTGGCATCTTTTAAATAATGTTGTTTTCAGATGGGCACGGTGGCTCACACCTGTAATCCTAGCACTCTGAGAGGCTGAGGCGGGAGGATCCCTAGAGGTCAGGAGTTCGAGACCAGCCTGAACAAGAGCAAGACCCTGACTCTACTAAAAATAGAAATAAATTATCTGGAAAACTAAAAATATATATATAGAAAAAATTAGCCGGGCATGGTGGTGCATGCCTGTAGTTCAGCTACCTGGGAGGCTGAGGCAGTAGGATTGCTTAAGCTCAGGAGTTCGAGGTTGCTGTGAGCTAGGCTGAGGCCACGGCCCTAGCCAGGGCAACAGAGTGAGACTCTGTCTCAAATAAATAAATAAATAAATAAATAAATAATGTTGTTTCCTTTTTGTCTAATATTCTTTGACATTTTAAAATGTTTTTTGTTATGTATTGTATGGCAATTACTCCTGGTATGGCATACAAGTTTTCAGACAGTTTTCTGATACTATATTTGCCTTTCAATCGGTTAATGACCTTTTCTGAAATATACACAGTTTATTAAATTATTCAATTATTTATATTTTAGCCAAATCTATCCATATTTCTGTCAAATTTTCTGATATTGGTTTATTGCTTAAAATACATGTATTTCAAAATTTTATACATATAAAAAATATGACACAACTTTTTCCTCCTTTTCACTAAAATTTGTTGTTTCACTTTTTTTGTTATAAAAATTAGGAGCATCCTTGTGATTTTAAGTGATACTCTGAGATAACATGAAATATTTCCAGTGTAGTATAAAGATTATAGAAATTGAAATTCATAGATAGGACACAAAGGAGAATGAGGCACAATCTCTATGTTATAGAACAAGAGAAGATATTTTCTTTCAAATTTTAAACAATTATTTCCTTCTATCCAAAGGAAATAATTTTTCAAAATTTGAAAGAAAATATTTTCTCTTTGTTCTCTAACATAGACCCTGGCTTCAGTGAGGCAAATGCGTTTCATGTACCCAAAATATTTGTACCCCCATAATATCCTGAATTAAAAGGAAACAAATTTTTAAAAATTACAATTAAGAATAAATTCAGGTCGGGCGTGGTGGCTCTGGCCTGTAATCCTAGCACTCTGGGAAGCCGAGGCGGGCAGATCGTTTGAGCTCAGGAGTTTGAGACCAGCCTGAGCAAGAGCGAGACCCTGTCTCTACTAAAAACAGAAAGAAATTAGCTGGACAACTAAATATATATATATATATATATATATATATATATATATATATATATATAAATTAGCCAGGCATGGTGGCGCATTCCTGTAGTTCCAGCTTCTCGGGAGGCTGAGGCAGGAGGATTGCTTGAGCACAGGAGTTTGAGGTTCTGTGAGCTAGGATGACACCACGGCACTCTAGCCTGGGCAACACAGTGAGACTCTGTCTCAGTGAAAAAAAAAAAAAAAAAGAATAAATTCAGTCATAACCAATATAATATCAATAATGAATGCAATGCAATTGCATACTGGTGATACACTATTAATACCATCTCTTTTCTATCATTTTTCTTCTCCCAAAAAATCTCTACTTATACAAAAATAAGTAAATCTTTAAATCAACATTTTCTTTGTCATTGCTTTGACTCATTATTTTGACAGGACTCAAAATAGTCCTGGCAGTGACTATTTACAACATTCGGAATCATACTTTGTTATTTCACATAATGCATTAAAATAATTGCGTTACCTCTCCTTCCACAGAAAAATTCACGAGGGATGAGCTTGACTATGGCCATCCGAATAGTCTTGTAATGTAAAGTCTTTACTTGGAGATTTCACTGCTTGAGTTCAAAGCTCAGCTGGGACATTAGTTAACATGACTAAGGGTACATTTATTAAATTCTTTGGGTATAAGTTTCTCATGAGTAAATGGGAAAATAACATCTAGTTCCTCATTGGGTTAGTGTGAAGACAATGGATCATACCAATGGATTGATAAATAGATATCTATAAGCAATATATAGTATCATTTTTATGCTCTTTCATTTTTCATTTATTATAAGTCTTCTCCTTTTTCTGCTGGTTATTTTTAAAAATTCTGGTTTTGTTTTGTTGTTCTTTTGTTTTTTAGCTTTCTAAAATTTGATTGCATTTTGTCTAGGAGCAGATTCTATTTAATTTATAATTTTAAAACTTCATGGAGAATCTTAAAAGTCTGTTTACCTCTTTCAATATTAACCTTTCACTACTTTTCATCTATTTTCTGACTGCCAATTTGTTTTACAGCAGGTAGACCACTTTTTTGTGTCCTCTGTGACTCTTCTTTTATTTTATTTCAAAATATTAATGGGATACAAATGTTTTTGTTACATGGATAGTTTTGTAATGCTTGAGTCAGGGCTATAAATGTGCCCGTCACCTGAATAGAGTTCACTGTACCCATTCAGTAGGTTTTTGCCCCTCCCCTCTACCCTTTCTCCCTGCTTGATTTCTAATGGCTTTTACTTCCCTTTGTACACATGTTTATGTCTATGGGTCATTTTCATTTTATTAGAGAGTACACGTGGTGTTTGTTTTACTATTCTTGAGACACTTCACTTAGGATAATGTCCTCCAGTTCCACCCACATTGCTACAGAGACATTAATTCATCATTTTTTATGGCTGAGTAGCACTCCATGGTATACATATACTACATTTTGTTCATCCACTCATGAATTGATGGGCACTTGGATTAATTCCGTATCTTTGCAACTGCTTCTTAATTTGTAATTTTTTTTCAGTCTCCTTTCTGTCATTTATTTTTTTGTGTGTGCTATATTTTGGGTAGTAATCTAAAATTTACTATTAAATGATTTTTTAAAAATTTCAGTTGTTATTAACTTTACTGATTTTCCCTTCTATACTAATTATTTCTTGATTACTCTATGGATTAAACTATCATTTGAGATTTTAATTTAACTCTCTTTCTCATCTATGTACCCACATCATTCTATCTGTGTATCTATATCTTTTTATCTGTCCCACTATTTGGCTCGTTGTATTCCTAGCATTATTTTATAGCATAATGCTTATCGCCCTTATTTTTAATGCTATATTTTAATATTATATTATGTCATATTATATTATAGTTATTTTGTACTCTGAAAAATCTAGTATCTAAATTTCTGAAGGGTCTAATTCTTTTTGTGAAATTACTCATTTTTTGTTTATTTCTCATGTAAAGCCATTTTGTAATTTTGAACTTATATTTGGTTGACATTACTGTGTAAGTTGCTTCCTCCAGGTTATTCCGGGGTGCTTTCTACAGGAAATCACTTCAATTTAAGTATTTGGTTTGGGATTTTCCGGAAATCATAGATAGTGTGACTCCAAACCCCCCGGTGTGCATAAGGGTAGAGTTCTTGTTAGAAATTCTGATGGGAGACAGTTTTCAACCTTGAGTTAAAAACCAAAAAAAATGTATTTCCTTGATTACTGCTTTCAATGAGTGGATTTAGATTTTTTTTACCCTATCATTTTACTTGAGTATAGTCATTCAAGGCCCTACTCTTCTCACATCATAATGCGACTTAGTTTCGCTTAAAGTATGGGAACACATTTTTGTTTCTTACATCCTGGGCTGCTGTAATTGCCGGTATTGTAAGTCCCCCTTCCACTTAGTGTTAGCTCATGCATATGACCCTCCTTTTGTTCTTTCCTTGTTTTTGGCTTTGGAAATTTGTTTTTGTAAGTTTAGCCTAGCAATATGTTTAATGGGTTATGTGAAGCATTTTGTTCAGCATGCTAAATGTTTTTAAGAGGAATTTTTCTTTTTTAGAATATATAAATTGCCATAATGTCAAAGCAAAAGTCCTTTTATTTTTTTTAAAAGTTTCTTATTTTCCCATCTAAATTCCTAATAAATAACTTTTGGTGTTTTTACATAATGATAAGTTTGGAGGAACATTGGTATGGGTTATATATTGCTCATCAAATACATATCTCTGATTAAAATAATCTATTTTCATATGCATGTTAATTATAAGTGCATTATGTTAGTTAAAGATGATTAATGATATATACTACATATTTATATATTGTGTGTGTATTTACCTTAAGGCATCAGATAGGAGTTATTAATAGTCACAGTCCTATTGCCAAAATAATACTGCATTAAAGTATTAAAATGTTTTGCTACAACCACATTATGACTAGTGCTATATCATTGTAAGAAATAAAACAAATTTGAAATAAATTTCTCACTTTAACCCCATTATATTGTTTTGTATTGTTTATGTTTTATTGTAAAATCTGCAATTCCAGATAACAACAGTTCATACTTTTAAAATATTTTTGTACAGGGAATCAATGAACTTTAAAAATTATAAGGTATTAGTTTTGATCAGTATAATTATTGCACAGGTAGGCAATCGAAGAACTGTTACCCCAAACTTAGAGGAGAGAACTGAGAGTAATAAATTATGTGAATCATGACTACTAAGCAGGAAAATTAAAACTCAATCTAGCAGGAAAATTAAAACTCAACTTCATTCCAATATTATTTCAGTTATAATTTTATATTTAATGAGACTGAAGTATACATAAAGGGTTCTATTTTTAATAGAGTCATACTGATGTTTTTGCATTATGTATTACAAACAGCCATTAGTCCAGACAGTGTGAGCTCTCTGAATAGAAAGTACTTCCTTTATCTTCAACAATATAACCTTATTCATAGAACTGTGACTCTTTTCTGATAAGGAATATTTCATCAAAACAATAACACTCTCTGTTTCAGTGTACTTTGCTTGTGAAGGTTTTGGTTGCAGTTTATCTATTCTATAGACATATAGCTCTTATAAAAATAAGTTATTTCAACATTAAGGTTTCTGAGTGCTTAATATTTCTTTTGTCCTCTTTAACTATGTCAGGTGTTTCAATAACAAAGTATAAAAGACTTACTGGGAATTTGGCTTCAGCCTTCTTTATTTTAAGCTTTTGTTTTTTAATCTTATAAGGGAATTGCAGGAAGCTGGTAATAGTGTAACAATCTTTTACAGTGACACAGCAGCAAAATCTTCTGGGAAAAACTTTTCCAAAAAAAAAAAAAATCCACCCTATTTTAGACAGAGACCAATGGAAATGAGCCAAATTTTAAATTTTAACCCTTCAGTGGCCGTAGACATTATGCCTTACTCCAGCTGTTTCCATGATTACTAGTCTGGTACATCCAGGTATTTTAAAAAGAAATCAGGTAGGAACATGTTTACTATTGAACACGACCTGATTACTAAGATTGGAAAATTTACTCTAAGAAGAGCAGTTGGTGTCCACGATAACAGAATAGGGGTTACTTTCTTTTTTTGATCATTATAATTTATTTCATATTCTCACTATCCTGTTCTGACTGGGTCATCTGGTATCAGGCTGAATAAAAGTGGAGAGAGAAGACACACTTTTTTTATTATTATTTTAAGTCTCAATTGAAGATTCCCATGCTTCCACACATTCCAGTTCATAAGCCAATTATGTCAGATGCTTTAATTCTACATATGTGTATCTTTAAATCCCATAAAACATTTTTGTTTTGCACAATGAAATTCATTGAAGTTTAGCTATATATTTACTTGACTTCCAAATCTGTTCACATATTTATCTAATCCATAATATTTTATTGCACTTCAATATTCTATCTGATATCAGTTTCCTTCTTTTGGTGTAATGGTCTTGGAATTTCTTACACTATTCATCTTTTGGTAGCGACTGTAATTTGGTTAGTTCATCTAAAAATGGTTTTATATGTCCTAATTCTTGAAAGATATTTTTCATTACTAGATGGTCATTTTCTTTTAGCACATAGAACTAACTGACATAGATTCATTTTTTTCTTTTACTGCTTCTGTAGACAACTCAGTCATCAGAATAATTTTCCCTCATTGGAGCTGGTCTATCTTTCCTCCTGCCCCATGTCTGACTTTTAAAAAGCTTTCTGTGTCTTAGATTTTTTGCAGTTTTATTATGAAATGTATGGGTGTTATTTATTTTTATTTACAAAATTTGGGTTCTGGTGGGTTTTTTAAATTGGTTGATTACCCTAATGCTTAATAGGTGAAAATGAAATTTTCTCTAAAACAAATATGGTGATTAGAAAAACAAGGTTAGATTTTTCCAAGAAATGACAGGAAAACTACAATAATGTGTGTTATAGATAGTGTCTGATGATTTCATTAACTGCAGCCCCTGAGAGTGTATTTCTGTCTTTGACTTGACCTGCTAATTCAGAGTTCTATTGTTTTTTGTCTTCTGTGCCTGCTTGTCTTAGAGTATGCTCAGTACGTGCTAAAATACTGTGCTAAAATAATCACTTACACAAATAATTTGATACCTAAGACGTCATTATCTCACTCCAGATATTGTCATTTTTCTCCTAGTAAACACAGTGGATATTAGCAGCTAGAACCAAAATTAATTGCTTCTAGATGAGGTAGAGGAACTGTTGAGAAAAATTCAACACTCTTATTCTTAGTGCAGAGGCTTATGTGTTCCTCATCCAGAGCTGGTTATATTTCCTCAAGGTCTAAGTGTCTAGCAGTTGCTGGAATCCAACCTCAGTTCATTCACCTCTTCAAGTTCATTAACCTCTTCAAATTCACTGACTGCTGAGTTCTATATTTAAATTTACAAGAACAAAAGTATTTAAAGTGGTTCAGCTCATGTGGCTCCAGCTCAGAGGAGAGATCATTGGCCAGGGTTTCCAAGTGTGGCTGGCATTGAATTTCAACTCCTGTTTCACCATCGTTGAATTTGCTGTTTAAATCTTAGTTTAATCTCTCAGATATCTAGTCCAGATCTCTAAATACATCACAGTAAAAACAAACCAGAATCACCAGCTTTCTGTGTTTTCTCAATTTTTCTTGATCATTCTTCACTTTGAATTTTTAAAAATATGGTTTTGATCTTTTTGTTTTAATTGCCTTTAGCAGGATTGGTCCAAATCAACTAGACTACAATTAACACACTATAAAACTTTCATATATTATTTCTAAGCCCATTGAGACGATCAAATACTTTTCTCTTTGTAAAAATAATATAGTGAATTAAATCAATATTTCTAGTATAGATCAACCTCACAGTCATGTAATAAATCTAACATTTTTATTTGTATTTTCCTATGCAAACATAGATGCATATATTACATGATTTAATTTGCCAATGTTTATTTAAAAATTTTTCCATTTTTGGTGATCAGTGAAATTCATCTCAATATTTAAATTATCATAGTTTCATAGTTGTTAGATTTTATTATAACAGCTATATTCTGTCCTCATTTTAATTTCTATACTATTTTTGCTTTTTAAATTATCTAAAAATGTGATTCAAAAAGATCTTGTTTTGGTTTTATGTAAATATTTGGCATATTTGCCATCACCAATTTAGTTTTATTAGCTCCCAATTGATTTTCTTAAGCTATGAGATATCATAGATCATATCCAGGAGTAAGTTGGATTAACTTTAAAAAATAATATAGTGAAGCTTTTGTGACTCCCCAGCATAGATTGAGATGTTTTTAATCATACTACATAAGAATGTGCTTTTTAAATAATAATCAATGTTGTGACCTCAAGTCAGAAAAAAAAACCAAACTTTATTTCTGTATCCTTTCCACTTTCACACCTTGCTTTGCAAACAGCCCTCTTTGAAGTGTTAGATTAGCTTCATTTCTTTTGCTGCTTTCAACAATTATAGATAAGTAAAATAAATCATTTTGACAGTGCCCACAAACAAGATGCTTGACAGATATATTCTCATAATAGCCTTTAGTAAATAATCTCATCAATAACATTAGTTTATATCTGATACAATCTTATGAATTAAGATTGCATTCTACTGAGGTAGAATGAGAGAGATTGCACATCAGTTGCTAAAGCTTCCCTTCCTTGTTGAAGCCATGTAAGACTGGGCTTTTCTCTGTGAGAAGATTTTTGAAAATGAATTCAGTACCATTGTAGCTGGTCACAAGTCAAGTTTTCAAATTTCTCCTTGAACTGATTACACTTATTCTATAATTTCAATCGTTTCAACAGAATACTCAATATAAAAACTATCCTACCATTTCTGGAAAATTCCTCATAATGCATTTCCTCATAATGCGTTGTTTAATTTTTCTATTTGCCACTTATCACTGCCTAGAATAATATTATATATTTATTTACTTAATATATTTTCTTCATTTCATTGTACTGCTTGAATATTAATTTTATCATGAAAATACTATGACCGATAGTCAGAACCAACTAATTCCATTTTTATTTCCTCCTTCTTTACACTAACAGATAGATAACCCACCAGGATTCCTTTCAAACTTGAGTGCATTTTAGCTCATTCTTTGGTTTCAACATAAATATAATGTTTGATATCACTAACTAAAATACTGATTGGCAAATTATCAGGTGCCATTTTTCTATAGAATTCCAATAATTTTGTAAAATTCTCCTTGGATTGTATGAAAGTCCACATTATCAGGATATTAGCAGCATCAGATGAATAAGGACCTACAGATTGGATAATTATAATCTTTAAAAAATAAAATATTTTACTGCATTATTTAAAGATGCGTTTACATAAAATGTAACTAATAACATCTTAAAATTTTAGCAGGAAAATAAAATTTAATATTTTTCATGGTATAATGTCACAGATTAATGACTCAGATATTTTCAAATATGTCAGAAATATTTAAGGGATGTAGTCGCAGAAAGAATGATCAGCAAATGGTCTGTGTGTATAGCTTAGCTGGTACTGACATTCAGGAAACATTCCTGACAAACATCTGTGACATTCGAGCTTTCTTCAGAAGTTACTGGAAACTGCAAATTCTGCTTTAACTCTGCTTATTTTAATTATTACTATTACGACTATTACTATTTTTAGTAAATTATTTGTGTTAAATGTTCTGAAAAAGGAAAAGTATAAATAAACAAATGTCTATGAAATTGAGTGTATGTCTAATTTTTTAGTGTCTAATACCAATTAACCCCCTGATATAACTTTAAAATGTAATAATTACCCACAACGGACAAGTGGAAATTGAAATTAAAAACACAATACCATTTACATTAACACTCAGCAAATTAAATATTTAGGTATAAATCTAACAAAATATATACGAGATCTATATGGCAAAAACTACAAGACTGAAAAAAAAAATCAAAGAATTAATAAATAGATATTCCACGTTAATAGATAAACAATATGATCAAGATGTCGATTTTTTCCAAATTGATCTATAGATTCATTGCAATCCTAATCAAAATGTCAGTAAATTATTTTGTGTATATCAACAAGCTGATTCTAAATTTTATATGGAGAAGCAAAAGATCCAAAATAGCCAGCAAAATATTGAAGGAGAAGAACAATGTTTGAGGGCTGACACTACCTAACTTTAAGACTTGCTATAAAGCTATAATGTTAAAGATAGTGTGGCATTGGAAAAGAATAGACAAATAGATCAACAGAAGAGAACAGAGAGCCCGGAAATAGATCCATGTAAATATAGTTCACTGATATTTGACAAAGAAGCAAAGGCAATACCATGAAGCAAAGATAATCTTTTCAACAAGTGGTGCAGGAACAACAGAATGTCCACTTGCAAAAAAAAAAAATAAAAATCTAGATACAGAACCTCACAAAAATTAACTAAAAATGGATCAAAGACATAACTATAAAATGCAAACTCTAAAACTCCTAAAAGATAACATAGGAAAAAGCTTAAATGACCTTAGGTATAGTTATGAATTTTTAGAAATAATACCAATTACATGATCCATGAAAGAAATAATTGATAAACTGGGCTTTATTAAAATTAAAATATTATAATTAAAAACTTAAACAACAAAATGCCATTTTTAATTAAATAATTTCTATTTTGATATATAATGTACATAATTATTCTCTTTTCTTTCTTTCCTTTCCTTCTTTTTTTTTTTTTTTTTTTTTTGGTATCGCTCTGTTGCCTGGACTATAATACATTGGTGTCATCACAGCTCACAGCAACCTCAAACTCCCAGGCTCTAGTGATTCACCTCCCTTAGCCTCCCAAGTAGCTGGGACTACAGGTGCATGCTACCATGCCTGGCTAATTTTTTTACTTTCTGTAGAGACATAGAGACAGAGTCTTACTATGTTGCTCAGGCTAGTCTCTAACTCCTGGTCTCAAGCAATCCTCCTGATTTGGCCTTTCAAAGTGCTAGGATTACAGGTGTGAGTCGCCACATCCAGCCATATATAATGTAAATTACTCTTATATACATGTGAGTCTACTAGTTTTTTAATGTAAAATTTGATATTAAATATTCTCTCATTCTTCCACTTATGCTCATTCTCTCTCTTTCTCTCTTTCTCTCTCTCTCAAACATTATATTAAGCCACATGAATTCTTGCAGCTGTAAAAGACAGTAATTGTTTACACAGTAATATCTACCCTATTTTGTTCCTTGCCCTTCCTTTATTAACAGTATAAATCAGAGCTACTTTTATAATGAACAATTCTCTATGTCAAAATAAAGTATCTCCATAAAGAAGTAATTTCATCCATGGTTTAATTTGAATCATAATATGATTAACAGAATAGGGACCCTCATATACTTACAAATTTTGCTTTAGCACCTTATCTATTTGAGATTGGTTCTGAATAGTAAAGAAAAAACTATGTATTTTTCATTTGCAAACATTTTCTGACTCACAAGGAATATAAAAAAATAAGAGGAATTACAATACAGCCAAATTATGTTGTAATAAGGACACCAACAAGGGAAAGTAAGATTTCAGAAGACTATTTTGGTTGGAGAAAATCACACAAAATTACATGTACAACACTGAAAGATAGGGTATTATTTCAGCAGAAAGGTATTAGTTTATTAATGCTCACAATAACAGAACTGTCAAAGGGTGAATAATGCAACAGTCTAAATGACGGACAAGAATAGATATGTCATTTGAAAGTGCAGCTGGGGCAAAATGTAATGTAGAAAAAAAAGAGAAAGGGTGATAGAGATTAAAATGTTTAGATTTGATTCGGTGCACTATTGAGATATTACTGAAGGTTTATGATTAAGAGTAAAATATTCATATATTTAGTCTAAGTGAGTTTACCTGGGTAAGAGGGATGGAAAAAGAGAAGAGAACAAGCAGCTAGACTAGTTAAGAGGCTATGCAATAGCTCAAGGAAAAGCGAACATAGATTTCAACCACATTTATATTAACTCGAAAAATCTTGCATGTAACACTGATAAAATAAATATTTTGAAAGCTAGTAGACTAAATTTAGAATGCAGTTGTTTTGAGGTACTTCCTCTTTTAAAGTAGAGGTCAAACACAATAATAGCACATAAGTGGAACACAGCCTGGGGATTTTTTTTTTTTGGCTTGCATACTGGCAAAAAAATTGAATATTTCAAAATAAAGATAGTCTCTCTAGTTCATTAACCATGAGTTTCTATTGTTCTGTTTGTGCCCACCTTCTGATATTTATTTACTCGGTAAAGTCTACCCTGACTAATTAAAAGTGGAGCCATGTGCAAAACCCCACATGCTTTACTGTACATGTTAAATTATTTTATTATTTTATATATTCTTATTTTTAGATAATTATTGTCTCAGAAGAAATTGCAGGAATTGTATATTGAAATATTATATCTTGCCCAATTTTAGTTTATTTTTTTCTTCTCACTTATCACATAATAAATACTATAATGCAGCTGCTTAATATTTCATTGCCTGTCTTCTCTTTCCTCAACACATCCTGCTAGAAAGAACTCTACAATGGGAAGAATCTTTGTTTTGCTCACTGGTATATAGAGCTCAAAATTTTGCCTGCCACATAAGAACTTCAATAAACATCCATTAAGAATGTGGCCAATATAATAATAACAAATACTAATATGGTGTTTATTATTTTCCACATACAATTTAATTATGTTATTATATATATTAACTTATACCTTAAAAATCAAAACCCTGTGAGGTCAGTACAAATGATATTTTTACAGTTATTTTTTATAGGTCTTAGCTTAAATTCAACTAAATTTCTTACCTCTGATTAAGATGTCTATTGTATTTGTGATTTCAAATTTGGGAAAAAGTATTCTAAAAGTGAATGACATTTTCCAGGCAACAAAAGACATTTCAGGTTTTGTTAGACTTGCTATCTTCTGTAAACATATTTTTAAATATGCGTGATGGGTGGATGAGGTTGTACATTGTATTTTCTCTCATCTTATTTTGGGAGAGGTAATATGTTCACTGTTAATCCACATTAACTGTTTCTAGAATATGCTAAATATTGATATGTAGTAACAGCAATAAGACAGTCTCCCTGTTTCTTAGTAATTCGTTATATACTTTACAAACAAGAAAACAAACTGTAATATGGAGTAGAACTGAAAAGAAAAAAATGAACAACAGGGTGTTATAAAGATTAAGAGGGTTGAATACACACACACACACAAATGCATTTTCAATTTCATGTGGATGTTTCTCTGCCATCAAAATTCAATTTAAATAGTGTATAGAGATACAGGCAGAATTATTTAGCATTCATTTCTGTGTGAGGGAATTTTGCCTGTATCTTTATTCAAGAAGAAACTATGTTAACTCATATGCCCTAAGGCTAGGCTATATTTTGGCTGCTTATTCATCAGAGTGGCAAAGACGAAAATATTAATTTTATATTTTGCAGAAGTCTTTATGAAACCCTCTAAGATCTTGACAGTCTACTGGTACTGCAAATGGCTCTGGAGAAATCTAAGGCCAATCTGATATTTTATTTTATGACTTTGAACATTGGACATATTTGTGAAATTAGGACATATGGAAGTTTTAAAAAAGCAGCATTTATGTTTATTATAGACACTTATATACTAGAAGTTTCCCATGCAATCTTGACATATCATTATTCTACTTATAAATTGCTTAAATTTTTGTAAGACAATTTTTTACATGAGAAGAGGTTCAAATGATTTCTTCTTTATTTGCAAGGACTCATAAAAATAGTAGGATTTGTTTGTATTTTTATAATTATGAATCAATTATTCTTGATATAAGATGCTTTCTTTTCATTTAAAAACTAATGTTTTATTTTCATCTTTCTTGTGTTTTCTCAGCATCCTGCATAGCTACTTTATGATCTTCCTTCATTAAAGTGATTTCCTCATTTTTTTTAAACTCCTTCTATAATATTTAGTTACAATTTTCCTTTGCCTTAAGGCAGAATTTTTTCTGGAGCCTATTTTGTCTTGTTTTGTTTTAGTAAGTTCTCTTTCTCTTAATCTCTTTTTCTTATTAGAGTGTATAGGCTTCTCTTATGAGTTAAAAATAATTTATCATTTATTTTGGTTCCTCAAGAACATAAACATGGAATTACCATATCATCCGGTAATTCCACTTCTCAGTATATACTCAAAAGAATTAAAAAGACGGAATCAAAGAGATATCAGAAATATTATAGCAGCATTATTCACAGTAGCCGAAATGTGCAAATAACCATAATTTCCATTGAAGAATAAATGGATAAACACAATATGGCACATACATAAAATTGGATATTATCCTGCCTTAAAAAGGAAGGAAATTCTGGTACATGCTACAACATGAATGAACCTTGAAGACACTATGTTTAGTGAAATAACCTAGGTACAAAATGACTAATATTATACGATTCCATTTACATGAGTTACCTAGAGTAGTAAAACTCATAGAGACAGAAGTTGCAATGTTTGAAGGGATGGAGGAATGGGAGATTTTTTTTTTTTCTTTATGAGAATGGAGTTTCAGTTTGGGAAGATGAAAAACTTCTGGAAATGGGTGATGGTGATAGTTGTGTAACAATGTGAATGTAACTAATTCCACGGAACTGTACTTTTAAATATGGTAAAAATGGTAAATTTTATGTTATATATATTTTAACAAAATAAAGCAGTCATTTATTAATAAATAATTTAAATTTCCTGGACAAGACATTCGCTCAATGAAAGAGTGATAAGAGAGAGGTTCAAGTGGTTTTCCAGGGTAATTGATTTACTTTAATTTTCATTTTGGAACAGTTTTAGGTTTATAGAACAGTCGTTAAGGTGGCTCAGTGAGTTCTTATATATCCCATCCCGGTTTCCCCTATTATTAACATTTTATATTATTAATAGTATGATGCAGTCATTATAATAATGAACCTAGGGTGTTGTGCTTAACTAAAGTCCATACTTTACTTAGATTTTCTTACTTTTTACCTAATGTCTGTTTTCTGCTCAGGATCCCATCCAGTATGCTACACTACACTTAGTCATCATGTCCCCTTAGACATTTCCAAGCTGTGGCAATTTCTCATACTTTGTTTTATATGACTTAAGAGTTTTGAGGAAGACTGGTTAGATGTTTCATAGAATATCCCTAAATTAGGGTTCCTCTGATAGTTTTCTCAGTACTAGATTGAGGTTAGGAGTTTTCAGGTGGAAAATCACAAAGGTGAACTGTCATTCTGGTTAAACCATAACAAGGGTACATGCTAGCTAGCTGACTATGTTAACCTTGATCACCCGGCTGAGGTAGTGTTGGTCAGATTACTTCCCCGTGTGGTTACTCTCTCTTACTTCCCTGCTGTACTCTGAAAGAAATCAGCACACACTTAAGGGGTTAAGGATTATGATCTCCATCTTTAAGGGTGATGTATATAAATAAATTTTTTAAAAATTCTGCTTTATGGGAGATTTGTCTATCCCTGCTTATTTATTTATTTATTCAATTATTTATTTATGTTCAGTATGGATTCATACATATTTATTTTATAATCTTGGTTATAAACAATACGTTATTTAATTTTTACTCAAAAATCCCAGCATTTTTAAAAATAAAATATAAGTTTAATAAGAAACTTCAGCAAGTCTTCTGTATACAACATTAATATGTAAAAGTCAATTTCCTTTTTGTGTACTAGCAATGAACAATTAGAAGACTACAATTAAAATAAGAGAATACCAATTTTAATAACATCAAGCATATGAAGTAACTTGAAATAAACCCAGCATAAGATGCGCAAAATGTGGCTAAAACTACAAAACTTTGTTGAGAGATACGAAAGAAGTCTTCTAATGCCAGCTTTTTTTGGAAGCTCTTACAGTTGTTTCCCTTGTCTTTTTGACATACTTTTGTCATTCTGGTTCCTTTTCAGCACTTCCAACTTTCTGGCACCACGAGAGTCTTGTCTTATATTTTCATTGCATGAGCCCCAGAAATAGCCATTTTCCAAAGGGCCCTATTTTCCTTTACTGGAGAAGGTGAATAGAAACCAAAATCTGAGCACCGAGGGTGCTCATTGCTACAGGGGTATTGTTGCATCTGTGCTCTTAACAGCTAACAGAGCAAGGAAATATATTTGTGCTTACTAGTGTATGTGTACATGCATAACTATTATTGTTTGTATAGGGATATATTTGTTTTTTTAGTAAGTTAAACATGAGATTTTAAGCTGTCGTATCAAAATCTAACTTAGTATTACATCGTTCTAGCAATCCTCTTGCTTGACAGTAACTTCACACTCCAATACTGAGAAATCTGGCTTCCATCATACACTATCTACCTACTGAATTGTTCATTTGTGGTATATTCATATACTGATTTCAGAATTGTTGATGCTACCCTTGTGGGAAACAATTTTACTAGCTAGAATATAGTTCTTATATGATCTTCCTTTCACCTTGAATCTTACAACCTCCATCCATTTCCAAATTATTTAGGTCATTACCTCTTCAACCACCCACTTTTGTGAGGCTATATTATATATTTTTCAGCTTTATTGAGGTATAATTGAAAAGTAAAAATTTCATATAATTAAAAATGTTATGATGTGAGATACATACACATTGAGAAATAATCAACAAATCAAGTATCTATCACCTCATAGTTACCTTTCTTCTTTTTTTTTACCTTTTTGTGGTGGGATCTCTTAACACTTGCTACCATCTCAGATAATTTTAAATATCAAATTGAGCATTAATAACCATAGTCACATTGTTGAAAATTAGATCTCCAGAACTTATTCACCTTGCATAACTAAAATTGTGTATCCTTTGACAAACATCATCACATTTGCCTGCCCCCCACCCCCAACCCTTAGGAACAGTTTTTGATAATGTTATAGTATTAGTTTTTTTCTTTTTTTTTTGTCATTGGCTATATTCCATTCTGGGATTCTTCAAACTTCTATTTGATTTTGATTGCACTGCTTATGTTCAGATTTTCTCTTTATAGTGTAAAGTTCTATGAGTTTCAACAAAGGCATAGTGTCATATACTCACTGTTTCAGTATCATACAGAGTAGTTTCCCTGTCTTAAGCAATTCACCATGCTTTGTTATTCAAGCTCCCTGTCCCTTTCTCCAAACCCATGGCGATCATTGATCTTTTAACTGCCTCTATCATTTTGCCTTTCCCCAAAAATGTCATATAAATGTAATCATACAGTGTGTAGACTTTTTATACTGGCTTTTTTCCCCACTTAACAATATGCATGAAGGTTTACAAATGTTATTACCTGGCTTGATATCTCATTCTTTTTATTGCTGTCTAGTATTCTGTTGTATTGTGCCACATCTGTGATTTTCTGTTCACCTACTGAAGAACATCTCGATTGCTTATAAGTTTTTGTCAACTATGAATAAAGCTGCTTTAAATATCCATATGCAGATCTTCATGTAAACATAACTTTTCAAATCATTTGGGTAAAAACTTAAGAGTGCAATTGCTGGGTCATAATGTAAAACTATGTTTACCTTTGCAAGAAACAGACGAATTGTTTCCCAAACTGACTACACAATTTTGAATTTTCACCGGCAATGAATAATTGTTTACCTTTCTCTGCATCCTTGCTCACAATCGGTATCATCAGATTTTTTTAGATTTTGGTCATTCCGATAGGTATGTATTGGTATCTCATTCTTGTTTTAATTTATGTTTTACTAATAAAAATGTGTGTTGAGCATCACTTTATGTGCTTATTTGACATTTGTATATTTTTTTTGGTTAGGTGTGTCTTCTGATATTTAGCTTTTTTTTAATGGAGTTGTTCGTTTCTTATTGTTGTGTTTTAAGAGTTCTTTGTATATTTTGGATACAAATCCTTTATTTGATAGGTGATCTACAAATATTTGCTTCCAATGTGTTCCTTGTCTTCCCATCCTCTTAATGTCTTTTGCAGAGTAGATTTTTTTTATTTTAACAAAGTTTCTCTTATTAATTTGTCTTACATAAACTATAACTTAATGCATGTCTTAATATTGAAGGCAAAAAACCCCACTAAGTTATTTCTAGTTCTTGAAAACAAAAATGTTTTGATTCCATATTTTAAAATATTTATTTCTTTTTGTATCTATTTTTTTATCCTATCAGTTATTGACTTAATTATTTGTTTCTCTATTCATTGTTTCAGAAGTATTGGCAAAGTTGCTTTATTTACTATTCTTTAAGTCTTTCTTCAAATTTCTGAATTATCACGATTGAGCAATTAGTTCAAACTATTTTTCTCTCGTGTTCATTATTCAGGTACCTACAATACCCATGCCGTCAATCCCTCAATCTCTTCAACAACTCACTTTCTATTTAATGGCACGTGTTCCTACATAATTCAATCTGTTATATAGCTTTAAGAACAGGGATATTTAAATAAAATTGGAGTGAGAACATTCAAACACTATGATGACATTTTTACTTGGTTTTTGCTTTGATAATTTGCAAAGCTCATTTTTATATTGTACATTTGCTAAGATTAGAAATAGTATGGTAGGCTGAATAATGCCTTCTCTAAATTGATCTTTAACCATACAACATGAAAATGTGTTATCTTACTTGGTTAAAGTGATTCTGTGGAGGTGATTACATTAAGAATCTTCAATGAGGGGATTATCCTGGATTATCCCAGTGGGCCCAACGTAAGCACAAGTGTCCTTGTAAAAGGTAGACAAAAATATTAAAGTGAGTAAGAGGATCAATACGTAAAGAGTAGAGTTGGCATGATGTGCTTTAAAGATGATAAAAGGAATTACAAAACAAGGAATGCAGGTAGCCTCTAGCTGACAAATGCAAGGAAATAGAACCTCCTCTAGAGTCTCCAAAAGAAATACAGTTCTGATTTTATCCCATAAGAAACTTTTCAGATTTCTGACTTCTAAAGCAGTAAAACAGTAAGTTTGTGTTGTTTTAAGCCATGAAGTTTGTAGGAATTTGTGATACCAGCAATAGCAATATAGACACTATTTAATTTTCCAAGTTTTTGTGCAGTATAATGAAAATTGGATCTAATGTTTTCTCTTTTTTTGAACTAAAATGTTATGCTAAATAAGATGGTACATATGTATTTAAATGTTATCCCTTGTGTTGAAATGTAAAAAGTATTTTTTCTGGAAACTCATTGAGATCTAATTTCTTGGTGATATAACAAAAATGTGCCCCCAAATCGGTAAATGACTAAATGAGTCCTTGGAAGGGAAGCTACAGAATGTCTACTTTCCCATAATGACATTAGCTCTTAAAGTAATTAGAAGAGAGCTAACAATGGGAAGATTCAGAAAACATAATATAAAAAAAGATCTGACCTCTTTAAATTTGGAAAAATAATATATATTGACCAGCCATTGGAAAGCATAATAGATATATACTTTCATAACATGATTTCCTATTTATAGTCCTTCAAAATTATAAATTAATGTTTGGTTATATAAATTAATGTTTCAATAAAAATACTGTTCAAATTTATTTTGTTAAAGAGGACTATAAATCTTATTAATTTGAATGTATTAATTTGAATGAGATATGCTACCTTGGAAAGAATCATCTAGGATAAACAAGTTGGCAGTAGGACAAAGCTTTGAAAATCTTTGCCAACTTCCCTAATTGTTTATATTCCAGCAAATGTCATCACTGATATAAGTTCTTTTCCAATTCCCGCTTTGTTACATGGCTATACTCTCATTCTTAAAGGAAAATAAGATGTTTATTTTCGTGAAAAAAAATATATTCAATCATTTGCATGAAATTAAGTGTCATATCACATTTGATCTTAAACCATTATTTTGGTATCTGTAGTAATGTATTGCCTATAGTACACTATTTACAAGAACTTCATCAGAGATTTAACATTCTTAAGTTTCCTTCTGCATTTCTGTCAAAATTTATATCATAACCTCTATTAGATAAGGTTATTACACTTTGAACAATAGAACTAGCCTTTGGGAAATTCTAATGAAAGAAAAGTGTAAACAGTTATTAGAAGAGCATATTATAGGTTTTCACAGGCTCAAATAAAATGATTAATAACTATTAGAAAGAATATACATGAAGACATGCATCACTTAACAACAGAATATGTTCTGAGAAATGTGTCATTAAGCAGTTTTGTTATTGTGTGGACATGATAGAGTGAACAAACCTAGATGGTATAGCCTACTATGAGGCTATATGGTATAACATGGATCCTGCGCTACATACTTATATGGCACGTTACTGTGCTGAATGCAATAGACAAGTATAACGCAATAGTAAGTATTTGTGTATCTATACATATCCAAACACAAAACGGTGCTGTAAAACTATGGTATTATAATCTTATGAAACCACTGCAATATGCAGTCTGTGCTTGATCAAAACATTTTCATGTGCGGCATGACTTTGTAATATATTATGTATATGTAACTAATAACACATAAAATCTAAGAGCTCATCAAAGTCTTTTCTAAAACATTTTCATTTGGTCACTTATAAACAGCCATCTGAAATTACATGTATCTTTACTAAGAATTCCCATACCTAGGTAAAAAAAAAATCCCATTGGCCTTTCTTAGACAGTATGGAAAACACAGCAAATGTGACTCTTCTGTTACTATCTGTGCCTTTGGGTTGAGACAATGGTGCGATGCCCTCACTGACTGTCTCAAACGAATGATATGGAATTGGAGAGGAAAAGTTTCTTAAAAGAGTAGTGATGAAAGACAAAAGAACAGTGTGACAAGGTATCCATCCAGTAGGGGTATATTTAAGATTCATTTTATTCTTAAAATTGTAAGCTCTGTGGTCAGTCAGTTAAATAGGTGTTGAATTTCGCTCAAACTTGTTAGTGTCTTTTTTCTTTATTTCGTGACATTCACCCTTTAGTAACGTTGCTCCTTACTTTTTCATTTCTATGGATGCTTCATAGAAAAACTCAATAAATGATAGTGAACCATTCCCCTCAAATATGAATTTATGTAATCTCAACCTCTCTGCTTGCCAGAAATGAAATTTCACTATAGACATTTCTTCATTCTTAGCCACTAGACTGATATTATTTTTCCCCAGGTAATTTTGTTATCTAGTTTACTTTACATATAGGTAAAACTATCATATAAATGACTGGATGATACATTATTATAATTCTATTCTTTAGCATCTCATCATACTGTCCTTATTCAGCCACTTCATCATATTAGCTTCCTTTTAAAAACAGGGAAGATAGAGGAACATTACCATAGAAAGTGATTACACATAATTTTCATCTTTAGCTTTGCTACATTGAAATTTAGATGTATATCCTCCAAATCATGAAGTCATGGTTATACTGCACCAATCCTATTTACACCTGAGGAAATTAGCCACCACCCCCACCTAAGTTTTACCTGACCACTAGTTCTAAGAATGTACCAGTATTCTGATTCATTCACACTCAAGACAAGTCCTGTGGGTCCTTTAATTCAGAGCTCGTATTCTTCACACTGCTGCCTGTCTCTGGCCCTTATGAGACTGACAGCTTGCTCTGCCCAAAGAGTGCTATTGTGAATATGGCACTCCTCTATGCACTTATACTTCACCCCAAATATAGGCAGAAAAGTATCCCTAATTGCTTTCACAAAAATCGGTATAAGATTATATGATTTAATAAGCTAATACTAAAGACTTGCCAGGAGCAGAAAAAATCACAATGCAAAATAACTTACAAGTAAGTACTGCATAGTCTAAAATCCATCAAAGGTCCCTTTCCAGGCCTCCTAGCTTTCAGGATCTCTCTGGTTGGCAAAGGAGAACTCACCCACCCCTCATACCATCATCACTGAAATCTCTCAGGTCTTTCTGGCAAGCTCTTAGAATGTCGGTCAAACTAACTCTACACAACAGAAAGAGAAAGGAGATTTTTTTCCCCCTGTCTCTTCAGTCTGTGGCCTCTCTCCCAAAACAGGATTTAGGCAATACATTTTCATATTTCACAAATGACTACTTTTTGCATAGACCATACTTTTGGGGAAATAAATCACCTTTACCCAAAGAAATGTAGTCTGTTCTCATAACCTCCAGAAAGCGAATCAATAGTAAGGCATTTCTCAAAGTCTGGGAAATTTGATATTTAAAACACTTCAAGGGAGATTTCACAGATAATCCTCTTCATTATAAAAATATATATACATACGTATTTTTATGTAATATTTCCTCCAGACTTAAATAAAAATACCTTTTGCTCTATTTTCACTACTTTCTATCTAAGCTCCACATATGCAAAGAGTTGTACAAATAACAGCATTTGCACCAAAGAAACACAAGATAGTTTATAAGAATAGCATAATATAAATCAATACTGAGAAACAGAAATGGTTTCTAAAAGAAAGTTATAAGCAGAAGGACAGTTCTGCTAAAAGTTTATCAAGCAGAAAAATCAACTTCTTAGTTTAAATTATTCACGTTTTCAGTATTTTATCTTAGTCAAACTTTTCACCAGAACAATGTGTAGTATATCCTTCACAATTGTATCTGAAACACTAAAATGTGTCTAAGTTTTACAAAAATACTAATAACAAACATTTTTGAAATCCTACTTAGATTGTCATCAAATATTGGGCATTAAGAATGAGATAATTTATTAGCTATAAACTGGGAAAATTAGAAATAAAGAGAATAAGCGAGAAGTCAAAATTGTCCATAAGTAGCAATTTATATATAAACTAGTATAAATACTACATTAAATATTATAATACAAAATATTTTAGGTGTCTGCTTATAATTTTTGCATAACCTGCTTGAAAATATGTTGAGTTCATTTTAGGATTCAGACATATCTGGGGGAGGATTGTCCTTTAGTCTCTTTTCAGGGAAAACTTGGGAGTTTCCTAGGAAGAGGAAAATAGAGGAAGGAAATTTTGAAGAGAGTATGATGGCTGTCTCTCATGTTTGTTAGCTTAGGCTCCTTAATTACGCCTGAGTTTTAAGGCCAAACACAGCAAAGAAAAGTCAAATCAAAGGAGATGTTTTATTAATGACATATGATAAAGGTGACTGCATTAGGAAGGTATTAAGGTTCTAAACTACTAAAACATCCATGGTTGGGATGAGCTGCCCCCCAGAGGAGATCACAGCTGAAGCGAAGTGTCAGCAGAGGCAATGGTGGCTTCATCAATTTTCAAGACATACACACATAGATGGTGGGGAGACTTGGCGAGTACAATGCCTGTGAAAGCAGCACAGTGCACAAGCTCTGGCCCTGTATCAATTGGACTCGTATCCTGGACCCACCACTTGTTTTCATTATGATCTTGGATTAGCCCCAATTGTTTCATCTATACATTGATGATAAATTAATGATAGAACTGCATCCCAGAGCTGCTGTTCAGGGATTCTGGCAATGTGTTGAACACAGTGACTGATGCACAGTAAGTTCAGTAAGTTTTCTATAAATGTTGTGCCATTAATTTTTCTCCATTCCCAGCAGTACCCTTGGACAAGACAATGCCATTGTGACAGTGACTAGTGTTGTCAACATTGGTGTTGCATCAAATGAGAAACACCTGTGCAAAATCTGATGATGTTTTGACTTCAACAACAAGCCTTCACAGAATTCTGCATTGCAGATATAAATGCAGCAACAGAAATCACAATAAGAAGAACAGATAAAGAAACAAGTAAAAGTGAAGGAGGTAGGGAACGGCCACATTCCTTCAATTCAACGATACTACCTCCTATCAAAGTCTAATCCAATGTCTACTATATTTGTTTTTTGTTGACTTTTCAAAACCAATTTCCTGCCAAAAGTGTCTATTATATATTGTTGCCTCCATTTCCTTAGTTTTTACTCTATTTGATGTTAAGAAGTATTTTTGTTTTTATTTTTAAAGTTTTTATGGATATGTAATACTTTTACATATTTATGGGGTACATGTAATATTTTGATACAAGCCTATAACATATAATGATCAAATCAGGATAATTCAGATACATGTCATTTCAAGCACTTATCATCTTTTAGGAACATTCCAATTCCATAATTCTAGTTATTCTGAAATATACAATAAGCTTTTGTTAAGTATGATCACTCTATACAGCTACCGGACATTAGATCTGTTCCTTCTAATTGCATTTTTGTACCTGTTAATCAACCCCTTTCTATCCGTCCCCACAACTAAACTTCCCAGACCCTGGTACCATCATTTTACTCTCTCTCCACGAGTTCATTTTTCTTTTTTAGCTTACACATACGAGTGAGAATATGTGAAATTGTCTTTCTGAAACCTAGCATATTTCACCTAATATCTTCCAGTTCCATCCATGTTGCTGCAAATGACAGGATTTCATTCTTCTTTAAGGCTGCATAATATTACATTGTGTATATGTACCCCATTTTATTTATCCATTCATCTTATATTTTCATCTATCAAAGCTTTTATTCCTTCCTGGTTGATTTTATTTCTTTTAAATTCTAAAGGTTCTAGGCTAGATATTTTTTAAAAGTTAATTTTTATGTGTTTCTGATTTTCTTTCATGTTTATTTCCTTTTCCAACAGTAATAATTGCTTTTATGTAACACACTACACATCCAAATCCATTATTTTCAATAATTTTTACCTTGTTTATAAGACTGATAATAAGGACGCATGCCAGCCAGTTAACACCAACTCACTGAGTGAGTGACAGAGACCATAATAATATGGGGGTGTGGGATGTGCGTGTGTGTATATGTGTGTGTATATAAAATATAGTTTATGTAACTATTTATGTGTTTTTCACATTCTCCTGTACACCTACTTACATGCATATCTCTGATAATTTGGCAAACCTTCAAATATATACTATTTTATCATTTTAGTTTTGAATATTTATGTGTTTTCATTCCATGAAGCTTCTCAGATCCTTAAAAAAACACAAGAAGGTTTCAGGAGTCTTTAAAGGTACTTTATCTTCCTTCATGGCTGTATTTTATCATTTTAGAAAATATGAGTAATCTATATCTGTGAATATTTTTCACAATGAACATTTATGATTACATTTAAATATATAAATAATATATGTTTTGGATGCTTTCCCTTAAAATTAGCATCTAAAACAACATTTTATAAATTTACATATGGCTATGAACAAATGTTATATTTATGTTTGAGTGGAATGCAGTGTTCAAGGCCAAGCAGTTGTCTTGGGTCCATAGAAGCATCCTGGAATCCATTTTTGAGATTAAGTAGTATAAGGGCAGATAGAAATTAAAAATAAGAGGCTTAATTCTTCCTGATGAAAATAAGATAAGAGACTTCTTTCTACTCCCCTCCCATAGAACATTTACCTTAGAAAAGTTGTAGATTATTTCTTCATCTATTTAAAATGTAATAAATCTTTTAAAAAGCTAAACAAGCCTCTTGCAGCTCTAAAACTTGGGAATGTCTTTCTCAAGAACTTGGGAGCAATCTCTGTGAAATAAAACTGTTAAGGAAGAAAGTGTTCTGACTCCTGGTTTCCGTAGGAGGGTAGAAGCCTAACTGCAGCTGGAAACTCATGCCATGTTGCAAAACTACCCTTTTTAATAAAAATATGAGACATTTATTTTTCCTTTGTCAATTAACATAGATGGTCAACCCAATTTCCATGTAAATTTAGAGAGTGTGATAAAAGGCACTATTAAGTTCTCTTACTTGAGAGCTAGTTACTGTTTATCTTGAGAGAAAGCTATGTAATGAGTTGTATCTGCTTGGCTACATAAAAGGGTAAGATTTCTCTGTCTTTGCAATCTCTTACTGAATCACTGATCAGGCTCATCACATTCTGGTTTAATGCTTATTCGGTAACAAATTTTTTTTTTTCTTTTTCTTTTTCCTGTTACCTCGGTGGAAAGTTTTTCTGGGTTAAGAGAAGATTTTAAATTATATTTCTGTATCAGAAGAAAGTCTGTGTTTAATGTGAAATATAATTCTCCTTCCACTCTTGGATTCATGGAGTAAATAAGCACCAATCCATCCATGTAGCTAAGGAAATGAAACATCAACATATGACTGTGCCATTGATAACAACTACTTACACATCAGAAAAGTTTAAAAGCACAAATAATTCAACACTACTGAACAATGTCTTTTAAGATTTTCCAAAACATAATAATGTAAAAATTAGAATGTATTTATTTTTTAAATAGCGAACTATCCTGTAAAAGTAACAGTCCACATTGCTCTCGTATTTATATAGTAATCGTCTAACAGTGTTCCTTATCCATGAAATCACATCCATGCATGTGACAGAGTAAGGACAGCCAGAAGCAATTGAAATTAGCCACAACAGTCTTCAAATATCTACTGAAAAGGTCTTCAAATGGTCTATTATACTCAAAAGTTGTTTGCTATCCTTAAAAATCATAAGAATAACCTTAACCTTAAACCTTAAACCCTAATCTTAACCCTAACTCTTTGAGGAAGCTTCAACTATCACTCTATACATAGGAAACACTGTTTCCAAGGTAGTGAAATGCACATAAATAATTTCCCAGAACTTTATATTTTGGTGAGTGTATGATTAGTATGTTCACATTGTTTTTAACAACAGCTAGCGTCAGCTCCTTCCACTATGCTGCCAAAGCGGACTGTTGAGAAAGCTACTATGTGATTTACTAGCTCCAATGCTTCCAAGGTGCTTTCGGGAGGTTTATTAAGAGTCAGGCTATAAGGCATTTTCAAATATGGCTCAACTGAACAAAAAAAGAATTAAAGTTTTCAACCCTTCCTTTTGATTTATTTTTAAACAAGACTATATTTCATCTAAAAAACTGTATTGCAAAAGACAGATCTGATAAAGGACTGCTATCCAAAATACACAAAAAATTCTTAAAACTCAAAAACAATAAAGTGAAAAACCCAATCAAAAATTTGGAAGAAGACCTGAACAGACATCTCACCAAAGAAGAGGTACAGATAGCAAATAAACATGAAGAATACCCAACGTCTTTTCACTAGGGAATTGCAAATTAAACCAATAAGATACCACGACACAACTATTAGAATGGCCAAAATCCAAAGCACTTTTATAACAGCAAAAACTGATAAGGACATGGTGCAACAAGAACTCTCATCATTGCTAGTGGGAATGCAGAATGGCACAACCACTTTGGAAGGCAGTTTGAAAGTTTCTTACAAAACAAAACTTACTGGTAACTGTATGATACAGCAATCACACTTATTGATATTTACCCAAATAAATTGAAAATTTATGTCCACACAAAAACCTGCGTATAGATATATATTGCAGCCTTATTGATAATTGTCAAAACTTGGAAGTAAACAAAATGTAATTTTGTAGGTACGTAGTAAACTGTGGTACATCGAGACAATGGAATATTATTCAGCACTAAAAGGAAACGAGCTCTCAGGCCACAAAAAGATACGGATAAAATTCAAATGCATATAACTAAGTGAAGGAAGACAGTCTGCAAAGGCTGCCTACTGTATAATTCCAACTATACGACTATAGCGCAAAACTATGAAGACACTAAAAAGGTTAGTGGCGGCCCCAGGGTTAGTGAGGAGTGAAGAACGAACAGGCAGAGCACAGAAGACTTTTAGGGTAGTGCAACTATTGTGTTTGATACTGTAATTGTAGATACATGTCATTATACATTGGTCCGAACCTGTCAAATGCACCACTTTGGTTTGGAATGTTGATATTAGGAGAGGCAATTTGTTTTGGGAGATCTAAGATGGAGGTATATGAGAACTTTCTGTATTTTTTGCTCGAATTTGCTCTGAACTTAAAAATACTCTAAAAAATAAAGTTTATACAAAATGTATACACACATTTACAATTTATATAAATCTCTTATATATAAATTTATGTTATAAATAGGTTTACTTTAAAATGCAAACTTTTCTTTCCATTTTGCTAAACAACTTCTCTTTTCATCTTCTGACTTATAAAATGTTGTTTATTATTCCAGATAAATTATAAAAACTTAAATACATGGTTTGAAGTCTGTGTATTATTTCTTGAAGGTGAATGTCATATTTTTTCTCACGTACTCGTCTATTATTTGGTATTCACTTTGTTTCCAGTTTTGTTTTGCTTTTTTTACCCAACTACAAATCAGGTAGCAATATGTGCTCTTGCAATGAGTCCTGTATTTCTAAAGGTTCCAGAAGTTACTTTACTGGGTTAAAGGCCACATTCAATTTTAATATTAAAAGTTGTTTCCAAGATGCTTTCTATAAATGTTATGATATCAACACTGAATAACAATAGCCTTTCTTTATTTTCTTTTTCCATTACAGCCACATATTTGCTCTAAGTATGCAATCCTCTTACCTCTACCTAGTTTATATAATGTTTTATGTTTTTTACCTTGACTTTAGACCTCAGCCATTTTTCAACTTGCAATTATGTGAATTGTGTGTTCATATCTTTTGTCTGTTATTAGGTTGTTTATTGCATTCTTGTTATTTATGAAATCTCTCACTTATACATATATATGTGTGTGTATGTATGCATACAGCTCTGCTATCTGTTTTCAGTTTTGTTTTTTTCCCAAATTAGTTACTTATCAACTGACTGGGTTTCTGAGACTTTTTTCCTATTGAAAATTTGAAATTTTAATTTAAGATACATTTCTCACATTTATTTTATAGCATTAGTGCTTCTATCTTAATAAGGTCCTTTAATTCTTGTTCATGAACCTTCTACATGTTCTTTAAAAATATATCTGTTTGCATATTAAATGTTTTAAAACATTTGAAAATTATTTCCATATCTGCATAAGATTTATATTCAACTTTAGATTTTTCCTGATGGATAGCCAGTTGTGTCGGCACAATTTAACCATTTATTAATAGCATTTACTTTTTCCATTAAACTAAAATAGGGCATTTTCATGTGAAATAAATGTGTACATATACACAGACACATGCAGCATATTTATATAAGATTATGTCTGGAATTCTCTCTTCTATTGGACTAAACTCTTTGGTTTTCTTATCTCAATATCAAATTTACTTCTTTGTATTACAGTACTGTTTATTTGCATTTTATTTATTTAAATCTTCGATAGGTCACCTTAACATTTCTTTTTCAAATATTTTGCTGTTCTTTTCAATGACACTTATTCTTTTATGTACATTTCAATCTAGTTTTATATGATTGAATTCTGGAATTGCATCAAATATATCAGATTTTCATTAAAGGTATACGACAATTTTAAGGTTTACAATTTTTGTGACTATTTCCCTTTTTTATTTTCTTTATAATGCTAATAACAAATACTATTCTTTTTCTGTATTTCCCATGTGTCTCGTTGCTTTAACCCATTCATTTATTATAAAGGAATTTACTTTTATTTATGTATTTACCTTTTACTTAAGCCTCCCGTAAAATCCTTCTGGATTTTCAATTAATACAGTTATATTGTAGCAATGAGACATATTAGTCATATTATTTTCCTACACATCTCTGTTATTTTTGTTTTCTTAATTTTTTTTATACTTGCTAAGACCTTCATGATAAAGTTAAATAATGACAGTCCCAAGCACTCCTCTCCTTTATGCTTTTAATTGAAATATTTTTAATGTTTTGCCATTTAAGATAACTTTTTTGGTAAAAGATGTTTATGGATTAAAGTTTTGCTTTTGTGTTATTATTCATTTGGGATTAAGAAAAGTACCTAAATTTATCAAATAACTTTTTACTTATAGAAATTATCATTTTTTCCTATCTCCTAATTGTTAATAAAGAAAATTATGTTAATTATATGTTGATAGTAAATCAAATTTGCATATATTTACTGAACCATAATTTGTGATTTTTTTATATTCCTGGATTTTAATTGCCAATATTGACATCTTATTAAGAGTTCTCAACACCTCTCAAACTGAAGAATGTATATTTATTCTCAACCACTTTTCCCAAAAATATTGAACAAGAATATATTTGTACTTTCCAGAAAAAGCACATTTTTTAAAGTAAACATTGCTAAAAAACAAAGGAACTGAAAAGCTAGGTATATTAGCAGGCTGATATAAAAACAGTTTGAAAAGGAATCACAATGTAAATCCACAAATAAATTGAGTACCTGTTTCTTTCTTTCACTTAAGGTAAGAATTTATCAAGAACAAGATGTTCACTGTTCTCTGGTTAATCTTGGGAACAGGCAGTGATTGGAATGTCACTCTTACTATCAATCAGTCTCTTTCCCTGTGTTCACAATAATATGGCAGAAAACATATATTAAAGCAATTATCAGGATGTCAAAGAAGTTATTCAGGAATAGTAATCATCTACCTTCAACCTACTGAGTCAAAACAAAACTTTTTCTTGTTCCAAAGGCTATGTGAATATGTCGTTGGCAAAAATGTTGAGCTTCATTTCCTAAATTGGTATTCATATGGATGAATTTGAGATAATAAATTATATAACATTTTAACTTTACAAAATTTACATTCTTTGCTTAGACACATAAGAACTTTAGTATTAATTAGAATTCCTTATTGCTTCTTATGTGTTTAGGGTTAGGGTGGAGACATGATAACCCCAGGAGTGAGACAGGACTTTGCCAAAGAGCAACCTGTGGACATGTCAGTTCACTGAGCAAAAGCTGCTCTACCTTGAGGGGGACATTCCACGGATCTCAGATGTCTGCAAACGGACCCTGCCTTGAAGCCTGAGGCCTACAGCCTGGATGTCTGCAAACAGACCGGGCTTGTAATCTGAAGGTGGAGAGAATGAACAAAGGATGTCAGCCCGGCAAATAAGAGCAGTTTGCTATTCTAAGCCTGAGGCAATGTTCCTATCTCTCTCCCGAGTTCATGCCTCAGTAAATGAGGGACTAGATAAAGTAGAAACCAGTATATGGTCTCTTTGTTCCCGTTTAGATTATATGCTTTACTGCCAACCCACAAGCTTTTCATGTGAAATTGTTGTAACCTATAACATGAAAAATATAATAAAAATGGGTGCTAGACTTCAGTCAGTAACACCTGGCTCCCCTGACTTCCCCACACCCTTTCACCTTACTTTTTGTGTCTGTATCTTTGTCTCTCCCATCTCTTGCAACTCACACTACCTGGGGACTCTGTTATAGTGGGGGCTGGCTAACCCCCGATACTTCTGTATCTGTTTCAATAATATATTAATGCCCACACGATTGAATGTTATGAAATATTTACTTCTAAGAGTTTTATATTAAAATCCATAATACACCTGAAGTTTAATTCTTTGTTTGTTTTCCCTTTAGTCAAGTTTGCAAATATGTGTATATGCACAGGAGCTTGTACATGTGATACACACATACACAGACACATGGATATGTACATATATGTGTGCTTACAAACTGTCAGGAAAATATCTTAGGGGTGCCTAAATTCTAAAAGTTTTCAGGAATATGCAGTCATCTAATTAAAATGCTTATATTTCATTAAATAGTAAGAAGTTATGTTTAAAATAAACTTTAAAATTAAATATTGAAATGAATAAAGGAGACACCTTTTCTAGAAGTCAACAGCATACTTGAATTGTCACAGGTGCTTTGTATATAGTAAATTGGCTGTATTCACTATATTAAATATAAATATTCTCAAGTTCATGCATCATTTTTGAAAGGGAAAAAAGGAAAAAAACTTCAGATAAAATAAATAGCAAAAATTAGATTTTAAAAATCTTAAATGGAGAGATGAAATAAATTTAGGCAATTTATCTGGAGAAACAAAAAGTCCACGATAGCATAAATTAAGAAAGTTTCAGACGACTATCATTCTTAAAGTGTTTTTTACTATAAATATTTTCTTTTTTATGGAACTCCCTTCAAAACACACATACACACACACACAAACACACACACACACACACACACACGAGTTTAATGGATAAAATAGGTAACATCTTTTTTCTTAGTTTTCTTTTTAACCAGCTGAATACTTTGCTCTGTAAAGTTTGCATCTATTAATACTTCTAATATGTATGTAAATTAAAATTATGGAAGGTTCAATGAGGTTTGATAAATAATAGCTATTATGTTATGTATCATACTGCATACATGTCTATATACTATCTATAATATCTGACTGCTCAAGCAATCCTCCTGGCTTATCCACCGAGTAGCTGGGACTACAGGCATGCAACACCACACCTGGCTTCAAAATCGAACTTTTGATGTCCCCCTCTCCCAAGCCTATCCTGTGCACGATTGTCCCCATCTTACTTAATAGCCACTCCATTGTTCTCGTTGCTGGGGGTAAAACCTTGGAGTCATTCTTGCACTTGCTTTCTCTCTCTCAAAGAACATTCAATCTATCAGTAAATTTTGTCAGGTCTTCCGTGAAACAAATTCAGAATTCAAAATCTTCCCATAATGTCCACCTTTACCCCCTTAATCCTATCACCATCATCATTATCTCAAGTATGATATAACTGTATCTCCCAACTGATTTCCTGACTTCCTTTCTTGGTCCCCTGCAGTCTATTATATGCTTAATTACAACACAATATTTTAGCAACAAACTAGTACAACCTTTATGGAAAGTAATATGGAGATACCTCAAAGAGATACAAGTAGAACTACCATATGATCCAGCAATCCCATTACTGGGCATCTACCCAAAGGAAAAAGAGACACTCTGTAAAAAAGACAAGTGTGCTAGAATGTTTATAGTGGCACAATTCACAATTGCAAAGATGTGGAAACAACCCAAGTGCCCATCAATACATCAGTGGATTAATAAAATGTGGTATATGTAGCATACCACTTGGAGTACTACTCAGCCACAAAAAACAATAGTGATCTAGCTTCTCTTGTATTATCCTGGATAGAGCTGGAGCCAATTCTACTAAGAGAAGTATCACAAGAATGGAAGAACAAACACCACATGCACTCACCATCAAATTGGTATTAACTGACTTAACTGACCAACACTTAAGTGCACATATAGTAGTAACATTCATCGTGTGTCAGGCAGGAGGTGGGGGACAAGGGGTGTGGTGTGCACCATCTGGGGGATGGACATGCTTGAAGCTCTGACTCAGGTAGGGCAAAGGCAGTATATGTAACCTAAACATTTGTACCCCCGTAATATGCTGAAATAAAAAATAAAATAAAATAAATAAAAAGATGATATTTTAAAAGTGAATGTCAGAGCTTTTTACTCCTCTCCTCTCACACAGTGTCCTCGGGATTCGCTCAGAGCGAAAGCTCAATTTCTGCAATGGCTTATGCTGCTCATCCCCTTTACATCTCTAACCTTATCTCAATTACTCCCTTTCTAATATTTTTCTAATCCACTCATACTGCTTTACTGAGGAAGAATAAATCTATAACTTGTTTAGAGTTTTATAGTTGTAATGAGGTTTATAAATACAAATAGTATGCTTATCAGTGACTTCATAATTATAGGGGGGCTGATCCTTAAGCAACACACCAGGCATTCTCCCTCCTCAGGTCCTTTGCATATGCTTTTCCTTCTGCGGGCAATGTTTTCCCCACATAGTTTAATGGTTTGCTCTTTACTTTCAATGCTCAAATCTTGCCTTACAAAACAGTCTTCTCAAATCACTGATAGGGGTACCCTAAATAAAATAACAGTACTCTGTCTTTCTCAGTTTCCTATATTCTGCTTTCCTTTCCTTTGTGTTATTTATGACCATCTGCAGTTTCATATATTTTTGCCCTTTCCCTCTTCAACACATGATTTCTAGGAGAGCAAAGAGTTTTTGGTTCTATTAGGTGTTATATTCTCAATGACAAGGATTGTGTCTGGCACATAGTAAACAGTCAAAATATATCTGTTGTGTGAATAAATATTTAATTCTCCCTGGATCCTTTCTTCATTCATTGCAAAAATTACTTACCATATATTTGATTTGTTCCAGAGCTGTATGTAATATAAATCAGTGAAGCTTTTACACAAAACTTGGAATATGACTTTGTATGAAATAATCACTATAACTACACACATAGCCTAGAAAATGGAAAATTACAAATTACTTTTCTTTGTACATAAACAACTACATTAGAAAGGTATATGCAAGGTATATACGAGTCCAAACTGATTGAAATCATCATTTCCACTCATCAAACTAAATGAACGGAGACTTTGAAGAGAAAGTAATCCGGATGCTTCCCTAACAAGACTCTGGGCTCCTGGGAAACAACAAGCCTGTATTAAAGAATTTGACCTTTTAATAATGGTCATTCTGATGGAGGTAAGGTGGTATCTCATTCTGGATTTGGTTTGCACATCTTGGATCATTAATGATGTTGAATTTTTTTTTTCTAACGTTTTTTGGCCATTTGTATACTTTCTTTGAAAAAATCTATTCATGTCTTTTGACCACTTTTTAATGGGGTTATTTGTGGTTTTTGTTTGTTTTATTTCAAAGTATTACAGGGGTACAAATATTTTTGGTTACATTGATGAGTTTTATAATGCTTGAGTCATGCAATTTTCCCAGTACCATTTATTGGCTAGGACATCCGTTCTTCAGTGTATGTTTTTGTTTGCTTTGTCAAAAATCAGTTGGTTGTAGGTATAAGGCTTTATTTCTGGGTTCTCTATTCTGTTTCATTGAGCTGTGTGTCAACTTTTATACCAGTTTCATGCTGTTTGTGTTATTCTAGCCTTGTAGTATAATTTGAAGTCAGGTAATGTGATGCCTCCAGATTTGTTCTTTTTGTTTAAGATTTTTATGGCTATTCGGGCTCTTTTTTTAATCCATATAAAATTTGAGATACCACCTTAACCCTGTCAGATTAACCATTGTTATAAAAATCAAAAAACAATAGATATAGGTCTGGATGTAGTGAAAAGGCAGCACTTATATACACTGTTGGGGGGAATGTAAATTAGCACAACCTTTATGGAAAACAATATGGGGATTCCTCAAAGAACTAAAAGTAGGTCTACCCCTCAATCCAGCAATCCCACTACTGGAAATTTACCAAAAGGAAAATAAGTCATTATGTCAAAAGGACACCTGCACCAACACAATGCACAATTGCAAAAATATGGAGTCAACCTAAGTGCCCGTCAACACACACACACAAACAGACACACACACACACACATGGAGTACTACTCAGTTATGAAAAGGAAGGAAATAATGTCTTTTGCAGCAACTTGGATGAAACTGGAGACTATTAAATATGTCAGGAATGAAAAAACAAATACCGCATATTTTCACTTATAACCGGGAGCCAAATGATAGGTATATATGGTCATACAAAGCAGTATAACATGCATTGGAAATTAAGAAGGGGGAGGGTAGGGGTTAGTGAGGATGAAAAATCACCACCTATAGGGTACAATATACATTATTTGGGTGACAGGTACACTAAAAGGCCTGGCTTCACCACTATATAATTCATCTATGTAACAAAAAACACTCGCACCAGCTAAATCTATGGAAATAAATTAAAAAAAATAATTTCATATCAGTAGTACATAACATATTATCTAATACACAATAATATTTGCAACAACAAAAGTGTTCTGTAAGTAAAATGACCATAACTTAAAAGAATAGTCTTTTGTTTAAATAATGCTTAAAAGATTATTAAAAACCTGATAGAAATAGATATAGATATCATGACAAATATTTTCATTTTTAAAATTTAAATACTTTAAAATTATAAAACTATAACTCAGACATCTTTAAGTATTTTAAAATATCAAACATATTGTGAGAAAGGAAATAATTATTATTAAATAATTTTAGAAAATAGAAAAGAAAGAAGCATTTTCATTTAAGAGGTTTTAAAGTTGGGTGTAGTGTTCAGCAATAAGATGGGAAATGAGGACATGGAAAGTTCATGGGACACAGATAAGAGAAAAATAAGACTAAATTTAAGGAGAGTTACACAAGTCACTAAAATAATGTATCAAATAATACAGAAACATTATTTGGATATCAATATTTTTCCCTCTTTCAAAATGACTCTTAGTATGTAGATATATACTCATTACTTTTATTTTTGCACTCTCGCAGAATTAAATTGATGTAATCATCAAAATCATATCATAAAAAATATTAAGTTATTAAGTATGAAATGTCCAATTTCCTTTAGCAGTAAGCTTGACAGTTGATATCTCTGACATTTCACTTTGATGCTGCTTTTATTTTTATTGTGAAGGTATATCCTGAGTCTTTCAAATGCACAGTTTGGCTTGTGATTGTCTTTCAAAAAATTTTTAGAGCAATTTTTGCGAAACCATGGATAAAATCAAAAATTATTTTCAAATATGAGGAACCAATGCTGTGCAGACAGCTTGAAATATCAAAGAAGTCTTTGGGAAGGATGTGGCTAATGAACACACAGTACATCGATCATTTGAGAAGTTCTGTTCTGGTGATTTTAATCTTGAAAATGAGCCACTTGGGTGACCTGACATCAAGGTGAATGAAGATGAGCTGAAAGGTGCAGTGGAAGCAAATCCATCTCAACCTTTGCATGAATTAACAGCAATGTTTGATGCTACTGTTCCAATAATATTGGACCATTTGAAAAAAAAATGGACAAAGAAACTGGATAGATGGTTCCTCATGAGTTAAACTAGCATCGGAAGAGAAATCATCTGGAAGCTTGACTTTCTTTGTTGTCACGACATAAAGACAAACCATTTCTACACCGCATTGTTACGTGTGATGAAAAGTGGCTTCTTTTTGAAAATGACAAGTGCTCGGCACAATGGTTGCATAGAGACAAAGTGTCGTAATGCAGTCCAAAACCAAATATTTATCAAAAAAAGCTAATGGTGTCTTTTTAGTGGTCCAGCACTGATGTTACCCACTACAGCCTCATAAAACTTGGTCAATCAGTTACAGCAGATGTTTACTGCATCCAATTGGATGAAATGATGAGATTGCTTGTGGTTAAGCAGCCGAGATTGGTCAATGGAGACAGGCCAACCCTCCTGAAAGACAATGCTAGACCACATGTATCACAAACAATGCTGCTCAAACTACAGAATCTGGACCTGGAAACGCTCTGTCATTCACCGTATTCACCAAATCTTACACTAACTGACTACCACTTCTTCCAGCCTTTGGACCACTTCTTGCAAGGAAAAATATTCCATTCTCTACAAACTGTGGAAAATGCCTTTCGCAATTTCACTGCCACTTGCTCATCAGGCTTCTTTGCTGCTGTCATCAGCAAGCTACCATTAAGATGGTAAAACTAGGTCGATCGTTTTGGCACATATTTTGATTAATTATACTGCTTCTTCTTTGAGAGATAATAAACTATACTTTAATTTGAAATCGACTCAGACTTTAACTTTGTTTACTGTCACAGCATACAGCCGAACCATTTCTACAATTTATTGTTACATGTAATGAAAAACGGATTCTTCACAATAGCAACAAAGAAAATAAAATACCTAGGAATATATTTAACTAAGGAGGTGAAAGACCTCTACAGGCAGAACTATGAAACACTGAGGAAGGAAATAGCATAGGACATAAACAGATGGAAAACTATACTATGCTCATAGGTCAGCCGAATCAACATCATTAAAATGTCTATAATACCTAAAGTGATCTACAGATTCAATGCAATCCCTATTAAAATACCAACATCATTTTTCACAGATCTCAAAAAAAAAATACTATGTTTTGTATGGAACCAGAGAAGATCTTGTATAGCAAAAGCCATTTTAAGCAAAAGAACAAATTGGGAGAAACCAATTTACCAGACTTCAGATTATACTACAAGGCTATAGTAACTAAAACAGCATGGTATTGGCACAAGAATAGAGACATAGACCAATGGAACAGAACTGAAAACCCAGATATAAAATCATCCACATATAGCCATCTAATCCTTGACAAAGCAGACAAAAATATACAGTGGGGAAAAGAATCCCTATTCAATAAATAGTGCTGGGAAAACTGGATAGCCACATGTAGAAGACTGAAACAGGATCTGCACTTCTCAACTCTCACAAATATCAGTTTACAGTGGATAACAGACTTAAATCTAAGGCATGAAACTATAAGAATTCTAGAAGAAAATTTTGGAAAATGCGTATAGACATTGGACTAGGCAAAGAATTTATGAAGAATATCCCAAAGGAAATCACAGCAAAAACAAAAATAAATAAATGGAACCTGATCAAGTTAGAAAGTTTCTGCACAGCCAAGGAAGCTGTCATGAGAGCCAACAGACAATCTACAGAATAGGAGAAAATATTTGCATGCTACACATCTGATAAAGGGCTGATAACTAGAATCTATATAGAACTCAGGAAAATCAGCAAGAAAAAATCAAACAACCCTACCAAAAAGTGGACAAAGGACATGAACAGAAACTTTTCAAAAGAAGATAGACTAATGACCAACACACTTACGAAAAAATGCTCAACATTTCTAATCAATAGGAAAATGCAAATCAAAATCACAATGAGATATCAATTAACTCCAGTCAGAATGGCCTGTATCAAAAAGTCTCAAAATGATAAATGTTGGCGTGGATGTGGAGAGATTGGCACACTCATACACTGCTCTTTGGACTGCAAACTAATACAATCTCTATGAAAAGTAATACAGAGATACCTCAAAGAGCTACAAATCAAACTACCATTTTATCCAGCAATCTCATTACTTGGCATCTACCAAAAGGAAAAACATTCTATAAAAATATGTCTGCACTAGAATGTTTATGGCAGCACAATTCACACTTACAAAGACATGGAAACAACCCAAGTGCCCACCAATGCATGAATGGATTAATAAAATGTTGTATATGTATAAGTTCTACTCAGACACAAAAAACAATGGTGATCTAGTACCTCTTGTATTATCCTGGATAGAGCTGGAGCCCATTCTACTAAGTGAAGTATCATAAGAATGGAAAAACAAGCACCACGTGTACTCACCATCAAATTGGTATTAACTGACCAACACTTAAGTGCACATATAGTAGTAACATTCATCGGGTGTTGGGCAGGTAGGAGGGGGGAGGAGAAGGGAGGGGATGGGTATATTCACACCTAATGTTGCCGTGTGCACTGTCTGGAGCATGGACACTCTTGAAGCTCTGACTTGGGTGGGGCAAAGGCAATATATGTAACCTAAACATTTGTACCCCTGTAATATGCTGAAATAAAACATTAAAATAAAATAATAAAATAAAATAAATAATAAAAAAAGAAAGAAAAATGTATTCTTTTGGATAATCGCAAGTATTCAGCACAATGGTTGGATTAAGATGAAGTGCTGAAATGCAGTCCAAAACCAAATATTCATCAAAAAAAGCTAATTGTGTCTGTTTGGTGGTCCAGTGCTGGTATTATCCACTGCAGCTTCTTGAAACCTTGTCTATTACAGCAACTGTCTACTGCAACCAGTTGGAGCAAATGATGAGGATGTTTGTGATTCATCAGCTGAGATTGGTCAACAGAGACAGGCCAATCCTCTTGCAAGACAATGCTCAACCACATGTCGCACAAACAACACCACTGAAACTATAGAGGCTGGACTTAGAAACTCTCTGTCATCCACCATAGTCACTAGACCTTGCACCACCTATCACCTCTTTCAGGCTTTGGACCACTCTTGCAAGAAAAAATATTCCATTCTCAACAAGCTGTTGAAAATTCCTTTCTCAAATTCATTGCCACTTGTTCTCCAGGTTTCTTTGCTGCTGGCATAAACGAGCTACCGTTAAGATGGCAAAACTGTGTCAATAGTACAGGCGCCTACTTTGATTAATTGAACTGCTTCTTGTTTGATATACAATAAACTACACTTTTGATTCAAAATTGGACATTTCATATTTAATGACCCAATACAATAAACATGTTAAAACATAACTTATTTAAAATATTACATTTTCCAAAATAAAATGTTTAGTGAGAAAAAGTGGCTTTCTATGATATTTTCTACATATCTTTAATGTCTGACTTACTAGAAGACAGCTGGATTCTCGTATCTGTTTTCATATTCAATCATTTGTGATATCATACATCATATAGCTCCTGGAAGACTTTACCATATACTCTTGAGATATTGCAAGTGAAAAAGGCAGATACCATCATAATGCTATTATTACATTTTTTTAAAAAAATTCTTGAACTCTTGTATTGTAGCAGGTTTCACAGTTTGAGAATTGTTGGTCTGGAATAATGCTCTGGTGGAGACTAGATTTTAAAGTAACGCTTTTGAATGAATGAATATTCACATCAGGTGTAACTTGCCATAAAGGTTTGTCTGAAATTACATTAAATGTCGTATTGGGAAATAATCAGTTAAACAAGTCCATGTGTTCAGATTGTCACATTCATCAAAAGTCTTCAGGCTGAGAATTCTTGAGAGGACTAACTTCTGCTATAATGATCTGCATCTTGGGGTAAGAGAATGTGGCTGAGGAAAACATTAAGTGAATAAAACTTCAACACGAATATGCAGGAAGAACTGTTGCTTAGCTAAAAAGCTCTTTGAATCCTGAATAGTAAAACTTGCTAGGGATCTAGCCTATAGGGTGTAACCCCCAATGACATCAAAACTCTTATTTTAATATGAATAACATTTTATTGACCATATACTATATGTATGTTACAGTGCATATCACTGAACATTAGATTAAAGTTTGGGATAAATATACATATGAATTTAACGTAAATAATATATATACACATACATATAAATTTTAGTTGAGCTTAAATAAATTAAAATTAACAAAATTATGATAAAATGTTAAATATTCAAGATTCGTAACTAAAAGAAAGATCAATTTTCCACTAAAAAGTCCTTATGAAATAGCTGTTTAAAAATAATGACTTTTTGTTGTGCCATTTACCTTTCCCAATGTAATCTCTGCACTAATATAAAATATCAAATCTTAATGTCTCATCTATCCTGGGAAAGGTGCTTTACTACTTCAACCTTTTCAATATTTTGTATTTTGATTGCCCTGCCCTTCTACTTCACTTACAGTTTACAGCCTTAGTGAGCTGTGCAGAAGAAATTAGATTGTCAAGAAAAAAGACACAAAATGTTAAAGATTAAAGGTGTAGTTCTAAATATTAAATTGTCTTATTTTATTCATCGTTTTTAAGGGCTATCAATAATTTTGGTGGTCATATTTTGAGCTAAACAAAGAGCACTCTAATATGATATAAGGTCTTGAGATATATGCATGTCTAAGTGTGTGGGGTGTATGTGTGAGTTGTGTGGGTAAAGCAACAGCACTTTATAGAACAGGGACTGTTTTTTTATTTAGTTGTCAGGCTTGTGCAATAGTTTCAAAGCAAAGATTCAAATTTACATGTATAGAGGAGCAGGTGAAACTGCCAGGTTGAAGAAACTGAATCTAAGCCTATCTATTCATGGCCAGGGCAATGCAGATGGTCTGCAAAGACCAAAGAGCAGCTGTATTTGCCTGAGTGAGAAAGAGAAAGTGAATATGGGTGACAAATACTTCACTTTAAAATACAAGGCAATTTCACGGAATGTAACATTGATGTTCACTGCTGTGAAAAGGCTATTAGATCAGATAATCAGAAAAAGAGGAGCTTGGTTTAAAAGCTTAACACTAGTCTAAAAAGAAGACAACATAGGAAATTGGAGGGGTAGGAAAAGCTGCTCTGCAAGACTAGTGCTTCACTTACAATCAACCTCATGGGTAACAATCTTATCAAAGAAAGCCTACAGGTCTTCATAAATGCTTTCAGTTGCAGTCTATTTTCTGCTTTCTCTTCTTCTCCTTTTCTCTCTATGCATTTGTAGATGTATATATCTATCTTCATTAAAACTCAGTCAAGGAGAACATTTGTATTTCTAGCTGAGATGCAGTTTGCATGGCTTGGTAAGCAAACTGCTTTATTGTGTGCATATTATTGTAGTGCAACTCAGGAATGGCATTAGATAAGACATTTCTTTCCATGTTTTGTTTAACCCTAGAGAATTTTTTTAAATAGGTGAAATAAAATGGATATGTATCAGGACTTAAAGACAGAAGAATTACTGCACTTATGGAAAATTCAATAACTAAAGCATGAAAAGATAATGTTTTCTGGTAATCATGATGAGAAATGATGAATATTTCTAAACACACAAACATTTTCCAAAAATTAAAAATATATAAAGTAACACTTTTTGTACTATTTAATAGGTAAAGAAAATTCACATTTTGATTCCTTTGCTAATCCACAAAACCCCTCCAATGGCAGTAGCATGAAATGTATACCTTTTCATTTGTTTGCAAAAGCATGTATGGGAAGAAGAATATTTATTATAGCAGGAAATTGTTAACTGAGATTTTATATCAGGGTCACAAAAGAAATTAAAAAGAAAAAAGATGTTAGTGTCATGCATTTTCAGTGAAGCTTACATCCATTGTTTTATCATGGGCTGCTGGCAAAAAATTCACAGCCTCTTGAGAGTAGGATGGGTTATACAGTCAAATGAGGAATTAAATTATATTTTCTCTGAAATATTTTTAGTTCCAGTTCTCTTAAAGTTTCTAAAAATTAAATAGAATATCCATAATTATGTTTCAAAAATAACTTTTTTCTTTAAGACCTTATCACAAACTTTTCAAAATAAATACATTATAATCTTTTTAATATATCTTAAAATATAAATGCAGACATTCATAACTTTTCTCATATGAATATTCAGTTATATAGGTATTTTTAAAATGTATTCATATTAAATACATATTTTGTCATCCAGGGAGTATAAAACAATGAGTCTCTCTGTGTATAAACTGCCATTAAAATAATTATTTTTAAAACCTTAAAGATACTACCTGGGCCAGATCCTGATGCACAGATATCAATCTTCTTTTAAAACAAATGAACCAACTGGGTTTTGTGGGAATAATAACTTATAAACAAAGCAAAATATCCAATATCAAAACTGCTGCACTATGGGTACTTCACCTCAAACCTACAGTCACTGCTGCCTCTTCCTCCCACAGTCACTTTCTTGCTATCCATTAGCTTTATGGTTGTAGCTGGAATAACCATCCACTCCGTAGTTCTCTCAGCTAATATTATAAGATAAATCTGAGTAGGGTGGCAAATTGTTATAATAATCACAGAATAATTACTATCATCACGTATTTACTTACACTTTGCCCTTTTTATTAAAAAGAGATAAATTAAGTCATAAAATGCATAATTCAAAAACTAAATATGTCAAAATTATAAAATTTTTGTGAAGAGCAAATAAGCCTTAAAAATAAGTTTGCGCTGTTAGTAAGAATGCAGACTATAGAGCCCTTCCTTCACAGATGGACATACTCATTTAACAGTTCGTGGGTCAAAAGTGTAGGAATGAATTGAGAGGCTCTTGCACAAGAGGTACACATAAAACGAACCACATGGAAGCTGGAAGGAAAATTTGAAGCACCTTCTCACCATAATTCCTCCCCGAGCATAGCATTAATATATGGAGGAAACCCCGAGATCAAAATTTCTCCCTGGGGAAAGAAGGAAAGTATTCTGACTTTCTGGAGGCCACTCAAGTGCTGTTTCTGTCTTGCCTGAATCTGGGCATTGACAGCAGAAGACCCAGGTTGGAGGCTGCTGAGAACAAAGATGGTGTAGCGTACATTCACTTGTCATATAGCCCCATCCCTTGGCTCAGGGCAGAGCTAGCTGGCAGAAACTTCCACATCCCAGCTTCTCCCTGGAGAGGGAAAGACTTAGACAATGTGTTCAATGTTAATAGTTTTTAGAGGTTGACCCAGGGACAGGTTTCTGTCTTGCCTGAGTGCTGATGATACTCTACATGCCTGGGGACCACTGAAAAAGGTGACTTCTTGCACTAGTATGGATTCATCTGCTGGAGCCCATCTCCCGGCACAATGCCGCATGATTGGAAGGAAAACTCCCACTTGTCAGTTTCTCCCTGGAGAAGGAAAGAGTTGGACCTTGCATGCAACAGGCCTACTTTTTGGGGGATGCCCAAGGGACTGGTTTCAGTCTAATCTCTTTTACAGCACTGGTGGGACCAAGAATACTCTATATACCTGGAGGCTGCTGAGGACAAAGGAAAAGTTTTGTGCTAATATGCACTCACCCATCAGAGCCCTATTCCCAGCTCAGTATAATTGGGAAAACTCCCAATTACTAGATCATCTGTGGGGAGAGAAAGATGAGACTGACACATTTTCAAATGTTCAACCTTTTTAGGTGGCTGCCTGAGATATTGATTTTAGTGTCACCTGTCTCACAGTATGAATGAATTCTGACACACTCTCCATGGCCCCTAGATGTCTCGGGGCCACTGAGAACAACAACAAAAAGTTTCTATATGCTACTACTTCAGAAGTCTCATGGTACAACAGAAAACAGGCACCAGATGAAGCAAGAGATTACAAATGCTAAAAAAGCAAACAAACAAAGACAGCAGCATATCACTTTGGATTAGGAATTTACATGCACAAGTCTAGAGAAGACAAATACTCAGAGAAGCTTGAGAGGTCTCCCAAATCTCTGGCTGGACTGATAGTGAGTGTTTCTTCCTCTACAAGGCCAAACTGTGAAGGTGGGAGAGGTGGCCATTTTTCTTTTAATCTATAGATATTAACACAAAGAGTAAAGAAAAATAAAGGACCGGGTATGATTTCTCATGCATGTAATCCCAGCACTTTCAGAGGCTGAGGCAGGAGGATAACTTGAGCCCAGGGGTTCACAACCAGCCTGGGCAACATAGAGACGCCCTGTTTCTACAAAAGATTTAAAAAAAAAAAAACAAAAAAAAAAAACTGGGTGTGGTGGTGCATGCCTATAGTCCCAGATACTTGGGAGGCTGAGTCAGGAGGATCGCTTGAACCCTGGAGTTGTAGGTTGCAGTGAGCTGTGGGCATGCCCCTGTGCTCCAGTCTGGTTGACAGGGCAAGACCTTGCCTCAACAGAAGAAGAAAGAAATAGAGAAACGTGGTCCAGATGGAGGAACAAAGCAGTTATTCAAGTTGAAACAAAAGGATGCTAAACAGCAGCATGAAACCATGTAAAATCTTAATACAAGCTGGTAAAAATAAATATATAGGCAGTACAGAATATTATAATACTGTAATGATGGTGTGTAAACCACTTTTAATTCTAGTATAAAACTGTAAAAAAGTAAAAAATAACTAAAAATAAAAATGTTTTAAGGACTAAAATATATAAAAAGATGCAAAATGTGACATTAATAACAAAGTTTAGGAGGAAAGAGTAAAAGTGTAGAGTTTTTGTGTGCCATTAAAATTGTTATTATCTGCTTAAATAAACTGTCATAACTGTAAAATGTTTTGTGTAAGCCCATGATAACCTCAAAGAAAATACATAGAGAAGATACTCAAAAGAAAATGAGAACAGAATCAAACCATATTATTACAAAAGAGAAACTAAACACAAAGGAAGACAGAGAGGGAAAGAAGGACAGAAGAACTGTAAGCTAGAAAACATTTAGCAATTCAATAACAACAGTAAGTACTTTTCTATCAACATTTACTTTACATGTAAATGCATTAAACTTCCCAACCAAAAGGCATGGAATGGATAAGTGCATTTTTTTAAAAAGTATGTTTATATTTAAGGACAAACATATACTGAAAGAGAAGGTATGGAAAAGATATCCCATGTAAATGGTAACTAAAGGAGAATAGGAATGACCATATTTATATCAGACAACACAGACAGTTAAGTCAAAACACATTACAAGAAACAAGGATATTATGCAATGATAAAAAGGTGAATTCACCAGAAAGATATGACATTCATAAATATATATTTACCCAACATGGGGGTACCTAAAAATTGAAGCAAACCTTGAAAAAGCTGAAATGAGAAGTAGGTAGCAATAAAATATTACATCACCCCATTTTCAATAATGGATAGAAAATCTGGAGAGAAATTCAATAAGAAAACCAATAACTTAAACAACACTAAAGACCAAATGGACCTTACAGGCACATGGAGATATTATACCTGACAGCAGAAGAATGCACATTATTTTTAAGCACACAGAGAATATTTTCCAGAAAAGATCATGGTAGGTCACAAAACAAGTCTCAACAAATAAAAGATTGGAATTATCTCAATTACCTTTTATGATCACGATGGAATAAAATTAGAAATCAATAGCAGAAATAAAATGGGAAAATTGATAAATATGTGGGAATTATATAACACTCCTAAATAACCAGTGGGTCAAAGATGAAATTTAAATAAAATAGAAACTCTCATTAACATCTGAATTAGAAAATCTCTAATATAGTCTTAGTCTGTTAACTTAAAAATAAAAACACAATATGCCAAGATTTATGAGATGCGTCATAGCAGTACTAAGAGGGAAGTTTATAGTGATAAACACCTACATTAAAAAAAGAAGTTCTCAAATAAAGTACTTATTAACAACTTTGCACCTTAAGAAACCAGAAAAAGACAAGCAAACTAATCCCAAAGTAGCAGAAGGAAGAAAATGATAAAGATTAGAAGAGAAATAAACAAAATAGAAAACAGAAAAAAAAAATTGGAAAAAAGTCAACAAAACTAAGAGTTGGTTTTTTGAAAAGATAAACAAAATTGGCAAACCTTTAGCCAGACTAAGAAAAAAGAAAGAATATTCAAATAAATAAAATTAAAAATGAAAGAGACATTACAACCAATGCCACAGAAATAAAAAGGATTACATTATACAAAGTGGACAATTACGTGCCAAGAATTACATGATCAAGAAGAAATAAACTACTAGAAACATACAACCTACCAAGACTGAATCATGAAAAACTTAAAAAAAATGAAGAAATGTGGTACTATTAAGGATATTGAACCATTAATTGGAAACCTCCTAACAAAGAGAAGCCCAGAACTAGATGAGGTCAGTGGTGAATTTTGCCAAATATTTAAAGAAGAATTAATGAAAATCCTCCTCAAACTTTTCCAAAATATTAAAGAGAAGGAAACTCTTTGAAACTCATTCTATGAGGCCAGCATTACCCTGATACTAAAGCCAAAGACACTACTAGAAAAGAAAACTCCAGGCCAATACATCTCATAAATATAGATGCAAAACTCAGCAAAATACTAGCCAACAGAATTCCCGAGTTCATTCAAAAGATCATACAACAAGACCAAGTGAGATTTATCCCTGAGATTCAAGGATGGTTTAACGTATAAAACTTAAACAATGGGATACACCACATTAACAGAGTGAAAGCTAAAAATCACATGGTTATTTTTAAAGATGTAGAAAAAGCATTTGGCAAAATTTAACACCCTCTGATGACAAAAACTTTCAACAAACTTTGTATAAAAAAAAATTGCCTCAAAATAATAAAAGTTGCCTATATATGAAAAGCCTATAGTTAATATCATTTTCAAAGATGAAAAATTGAAGCTTTTCCCATAAAATCAGAAATAAGACAAAAATGTCTACTCTTGCACTTCCATTCAACACAGTACTGGAAGTCTAAGCTAGTGCAATTAGATGAGAAAAAGAAAAAAATGCATTGCAATGGGTAAGGAAGAAGTAAAATTATCTTCTTTCATAGATGACATGATCTTATATATCTAGAAAATCCTAAAGATTACACCACAAAATGATAGAGCTAATAAATTAATTCACTAAATTTTTAGGGTGCAAAATAAATACACAAAAATCAACTGCATTTCTATACACTAACTACAAACTGTTCAAATTTTTAAAAATGATCCTATATTCAATAGCATAAAACATAAAATAAAATAATCAGAAATACATTTAACCAAGACCTGGAAGTTTGTAATCTCAAAATTAAAATACCTTGATGAAGGAAATTATAGGAGATGCAAATAAATGGAAAGATATCCCATATTTATGGATTGGAAGAATTAATACTATTAAAATGTCCATAGGGCCTAAAGTGATCTACAGTTTCAATGCAGTCCATATCAAAATCTCACTGGCATTTTAAAAAAATAATAAAAAAAATCTTATAATTCATATGGAACTACAAAAACTGTGAGTAGCCAAAACTGTCTTAATAAAGAAGAACAAATCTGAAGCTATCTATCACACTTCTTGATTTCAAAACATATTACAAAGTTGCGGCAATTAAAACAGTATGGCACTGGCATTAAAGACAGACATATTGACCAATGGAAAAGAATGAAGAGCCCCAAAATAAATCCGTATATATAGAGTCAAATGAACTTTGAAAAAAGTGTGAATAGTAATCAATGGGTAAATGATAGTCTCTTCAAAAAATGGTGTTGGAACAACTGTATAGAAACAAATTGAACCTTTATTTTACACATTGCATAAAAATCAAGTCAAATGTACTAAAGGCTTAAACGTAAAACCTGAACTATAAAATTCCTATAGGAAAACATAAGTGAAATCCTCAAGTCATTGATTTGGCAATGATTTCTTGGCTATGACAGCAAAAGTACAAGCAAGAAAAACAAAAATAGGTAAGTTATGTGATATCAAACTAAGAATCTGCATGGCAAAAGAAATAATCAACGAAGGAAGAGGCAATCTATAAAATGGGAGAAAGTATTTACATAACACTTATCTGGTAAAGCGTTAATATCTAAAATATATAAGGGACTTCCACAAGGCAAAACAAAAAACAAATAAACAAATATTAATAATAACCTATAAATCCACTCAAATAATGCAATTAAAAATGAGCCAAAGACTTGACTAGGTATTTTTCCAAGTAGGACATACAAATGTCCAGCAATTATATAAAAATTTGCTCAACATCACTACTCGTCAGAGAAATGCAAATCCAATTCACCATGAGAAGCCATCTCACTCTTGGAATGATCATTGTTAAAATAAATAAATAAACAAATAGACAATAAGTGTTTGTGGTGTTCTGGAGTAACCGGAACATTTTTGCAGTTAGAGAAAATGTAAAATGGTGCAGCCACTACAGAAAGTAGTATGGAAGTCCGTCAAACAAATTATTATAAAATGACTATATGATCCAACAATCCCACATCTGGGTATATAGTCAAAGAATTGAAATCCGGATCTTAAAGAGATATTTGCACTTCTGAGGGAAGAACACAAGTTCCCCACCACTGGCTTTTAATGTTTAACAGAACTTTTCTGCAGGTTTTCTTTTGAACTTAGAGATACAGATCAAAGCAAGGAAGATGAAAGAAATACATAGCAAAAAGGGTATTCTTAAGTAACTCCTTTCATGTAAATGGTCATAGGTCTTAAGACCAGTTTAAACTGTTTTAAGCTGCCTTAGTTGCCTTGCAGTACCCTTTAGTTAATTGTAATACTGAAGTCCCCACTTAATGGGAAGTACTGCGCCTGCTTAACCCACGTGGTAAGTAAACATGCAAGTGGCACTGAGAGAGATCTCTGAGTCACTTGCCAAAAGGAATGAAAGACTCCACCATGGGCAGGCAGTGCAGGTCTTACCTGCCACCTCCCAGGAGTGAGTGCCTGGGGATCCTTGTCTTGATTAGGAGTGAGAACTCCGTGTAAGTAACCTCTAATAAACTTATCTAACTGGCTAAGCTGGATTTGTTTGAGTCATTCTTTGGTCTCTGGGCACCGTCTCAGTCTGAAGGGCAGTTTTTCTATACTCTCCTGGGATTTCCCCAAAACTATCCCCATGTACATTATAGCATTATTTATAATAGCCAACTTGTGAGGAAAAAAATTAAATATCCATGGTCTAAGGAATTGATAAAGATAATGTAGCATATACATACGATGCAATATTATCCAGCCCTAAAAAGAGAAAGAAATCCTGCTAGCTGTGACAACATGTCTTCAAAGGATATAAAGTTTCAGTTAAGCAAGATGAAAAAATTCTAGAGATACACTCTACAACATAACACTGATAATGATCCATATTGTACTGTACACTTAAAATGTGTTTAGAAAGTAGATTTCATGTTATGTGTTCTTAGCGGAATAAAAAATCAATAAAATAACAATATCAAAAAAGTTTATATCCAGCTTATATTCTATAAATACAATGATGGTGAAAATGATAAATAAAAATAATTTTATAATTTAACCAAAATTTCTAGGCTTTTTCCTATTCCATTTTTCATAATGTTTCCTTTTTCTACAAGGCATTTCAAATTTTGGTCTCTTTCTTTTGTGTGTATCCTTTGTGGTGGAACCAGTTTTAAGTCCTCCCACAGTACAAGAAAATCATGAATTTTTCCAAAGTACTTTCCACCTGAGAAGCCAAGGCTTTTCTTTGCTGGCGCTGAGAGAGACTGAAGAGAAACAATCATCTCTTTTCTACTTTTTTTGTTTCCTAGGCCCTTTAAGCCTCTAAATACTAATTCTTCAGACAGCTCTGCAGTCTCAGATGGGGACAATCCTTTTCAGATTGAGCCTGAGGAGAGAGAGTTATGGCTGTAAGAGATAATTTCTCAAAAGGTACAGTGAATTCCATAGAGAAATCCAGACACTCTACCTCAGGCTCCTTTTGAATGTAGCCCACGCTGAATATCCAGCACCCATTGTTGCTTCCGCCAATGCCCTAACGGTCACTCCCATGGCCGTGTCAAACCAGAAGCCAGAGGGCAAGAGAGCCCTGTGCAAAATGTAAAAGTCAGGATCCCAGGTCACTGAGCAGAGTGAAACAGAGTACAGAAAGACATCAGGAGGCCTGAGTAAATGAAAACTGGAGGTTAATCTAGGAATAGAAACATTCTGGCATAAAAATGTGTTTTCTCCCTCTGAGTAATAAAATATTCCTATTAAAAATTGTTTTACTACTGTTCCTCTAGGTAAAAGAAAGATCGGGTGTGGGGGTGGAGGGGTAAACCCACAGCTAATGGAGACGGAGCACGCTGTATGAGGGCAGGGCACCCTTCTAGCCCTGGCTTGGGTGAGGCAAAGGCATTGCATGTAACCAAAATGTTTGTGCCCCCATAATATTCTGAAATAAAAAAAGAAGAAGCAGTCTCGTAGATTCTTGAACAGAGATAAAGGAGAAGACTGGCTGCAGAATCCTTTGAGTGATGTTACTTAACTGTCCCGTGACCTTGAATGACAGAAGCACGGTTTTACAGTAGACTTCATTTTCTATTGAATCTGATTGATGGAAAAGCATGGTTTTTTTTTTTTCTTTCCTCTGACAACCCCACTTTATATTCCAGTGAAGAGTCTCTGAAAACTCGCAGAGAACTGAACTTGTCTTTGCTGTCGGAAAAAGAGAAATTCATGAAGTGACGACAGCTGTAACAATTTTAAAAACTCTAAGTGGAAGTCGGTCAACTATCCATGCATAGGGTGGCAGAACTGGGAACCAAGATGTGCTGCTTCTACCTAGCTCAGGGTCAAGGGTTCATTTACTAAGTGGGCTTCTTTGTGCTTTAGCTGTTGTGATTGCTCAGGTGGATGCAATTAAGTGGACAAATGGGCCAGAGAGATCTCATCAACAGCAATGGGTTCACTGTCCACAAAGCAGGGATTTGAATTATGATAACTTTTAATGTGTCTCTTAAAACTATAAATATCAAATCATATTGTATTCAATAAGGGGTTCAATTAGTTTTAAAGGGATGTAAAAATGATAGGTATATCAAAGGGTTGCTGTAGAATGGAGATCAACAGTATTTCAACTTAGCAACAGCCATGCTACTTTGACAATTAAAGAATTTAGATCCATTAATTATATTTACCTCTCATTTGACAAATAAGAATTCAGATTTTTGATAACATTTTTGGAAAGAAAAAATCAATTCCCTTACCTTTTGTAACTCCAGAATCATGCAAATGCACCACACTTTCAGCATTGTGAGAGCCAAAAACTAGCCTGTCTATTCATCAAGGTAAACTCAGGTACCATCATACTATTACTCCGTCATTGGTTTTCAATATATATTTGTTGAGTCAATAAAGAAAGGGAAAAATTGAAGAAAGAAAACACTCATTATATTGCAGTATACGAAATGGCAGTATTTTTTTTTTAATTAATCTATTGCTGTATCCCAAGAGTCTGCACTTGATCTTAGCTAAAAGGCCAATAAGTGATCTCCCAGGGGTCTAGGCTAATACCTGGCACACAGAAGGTGATCAGTGACAAATAAACAAGTCCTAAACTCTTTCAATTTATGGTATGCTTGACTCAATCCATTTTCTAGGTTACTATTCAAAAAGTTTATGTTATTTGTTGATCTGAAGTTTCTAGAGATATACTGTATGTCCTAACTTCCTCTATAGTTTTTTACGCTTTTTTTTTTTTTTTTTTTTTTAATGATTCTGGCTATTTGACTTACTCAATTTAGTATCAACCTTTATTTTCCCCTTAGTGGGAGAAATGAAAGGTCAGGAGCCCTTATTGCTTAATGGTTTGTAATGTTTTCTTGGAGTTTCTCTGCTTGCAATATCTGCTCACAGTTACGTAAATGAGAATCTGGAAGAGCAAAAACATGACTGAGGGCTCATCTGGGACAGCTGCAACCCTGTTTTAGAGTGTTCTTATTTAAAACCTGAATTGTGGTTCTTCCATGTTTGAAAGTACTTTCTGTACTTTGAGATGAAAAGTACAGAGATATTTTGTACTTTGTGAAATCAAAGGCTAATTTTATAGATTTTTGTGCATTTTAAGTGGCTATAAAGTAATTTTCATGTTAATTCTTATATAATTACCACTTTTGACACTTCAGGTTAGCATACACTGACAACAACACAGAAACAGTTATTCGGTATTTCGTTGAATTAACTTGTCGATTTTTATTTGTTCATTGTCACAGTATCTCCTTTTTTAAACTACCCCCTGTTCTCAGAATCAAGAGGTATAGTTGCACCAAAGTTTATGTTCTGTTATTAATATTTGGGTATGTTCTGTTCTTCTCTAAATTTATGTTACTTCAAAACATCTACATAGACATACTAATGTAAAGTATGTTCATCATTATGATGATGACAGATATCGTCAAAGAGATATAATGTATTACTTATTCTTTCCATTAACTCAGCTATATAGAAATATTCTAATTTTCTTCATAACTATTCAACTTTTTCATGATTTTTTATTCACATTTGGTACCCCAGAAACAAGCATCATATCTTGTTAGGTCTACTTAAATTAACAATCACCTCTGATTCAATTCAGACACTCACAGATTTACTCAGACTCTCTTGTGGGTAAATACATAGTCTTCCAGAATTTCTAAATGCTTCTTCTATCCAAGGTTGCACACTAGCTCATGTGCATATTTTTCTGTGCTATGTCTCTAGACTTCAGTCTCTGTCCATACTGCATCCACTGCTTAAGTGCACAATTTATCTTCTTCTATTGCTACAGTATCTCTTTTTTTTAAATTACCCCCTGTTCTCAGTTCCAAGTGAACTTGTAGCTAGACCTTCAGTTAACTCACTATGTCAACACTACAAGGTATCTCTCATGTTTCTCATTGGGACATATAATAATTTCAGAATCTCCCACCTGCCCCAGGCCCTATAAGAGCAAAAGAGAAGGGTGGTGATGGTGGTGGAGGAAGGAGAAGAGTAAGGTGTGTGGAGGATGAGGGGTGGTAACAAGCTCAGAGGCTCTTTCTGTCCTGCCCTTTGCATCACTTAAAGCTCTCTCATTTTGTGAGACAGACTTTCTTTAGGGTTCCAAGGGCATCATAGGAAAGTAATCATCTTTGCTATTTTAATCCATGAGCTTATGGTGGTTGAGATATTTTTAATACCTAAATCCTCCAGATGCTAAGATTTCAGGCATCGAAATGGATTAGTGTCCTTTCAGAAAAGTTTCCTACATAAAATTATTAATATTTTACAGACTCACATCTCTTCACCATCTGTATGGATTCTATATTGCCACAATTATGTTGTATGACAAACAATCATGAAAACTAAGTGGCAAAAAGCAATAACTTATTAGCTCAGAAATCTGAAGGGTTTAGCTGATGTAAGCTGGATTGGGTAGGAGGCTCTACAGTCTGGGTGTTGGTTAGATTTTTGTTGATCTGTGGTGGCTTTAGCTAAGACATCTAGGGCCTTGTGACTGTGGTCCATGTATTTCTAACACTTCATCTTGGACTAACCTATGCATGCCCTCCTCATGTTGTTGGCACAGGGAAAGTATAGGAGCAGAAACACTCAAGTGTTCTTCCTGTCTCTTTGTTATGCTTGTTAACATTTCAAAATGAATCAAAGGACTGTGATCAATGTCAAAGGGGCAGTGCAGAAAGCCCTGCCCATCAAAGACTGAAATGTAAGGTTACATCAAAGGGCATAGACACAAAAATGGGTGAGGAATTATAGCCAGTAATGCAATCAATTAAGCAAACCTTTAGTCTTTGGGATTGGAAAGATGTCCATAATTCTTGAATCTTTCATCTGTGATTATTCATTTTAAAACATGATGGCCTTCTTAACAAAATTCTAGCTAACCGAATCCAGGTGCTTATTAAGAAAATAATCCATCGTGACCAAGTGGGCTTCATTCCAGAGATGTAGGAATGGTTCAACATACGCAAATCTATAAACATAATTCACCACATAAATGGAAGCAAGAACAAAAACCATATGATTCTCTCAATAGATGCAGAAAAAGCATTTGACAAAATTCAACACACTTTTATGATAAGAACACTTAACAAAATAGGCATAGATGAAGCTTACCTAAAAATGATACAACCATTTATGACAAACCCACAGCCAACATCATACTGAATGGGGAAAAATTGAAAGCATTCCCACTTAGAACTGGAACCAGACAAGGTTGCCCACTATCTCCACTTCTGTTCAACATAGTGCTAGAAGTCCTGGCCACAGCAATCAGGCAAGAGAGTAGAATTAAAGGCATACGAATGGGAACAGAAGAGATCAAACTCTCACTATTTGCTGATGACATGATATTATATCTAGAATCTGAATCAATGGATTCAACCAAGAGGCTCCTGGAATTGATAAATGAATTCAGTAAAGTCTCAGGATATAATATCAATGCACACAAATCAGAGGCTTTCATATGCACCAATAGCAGTCATACCAAGAACCAAATCAAAGACTCAATTCCCTTCACAATAGCAACAAAGAAAATAAAATATCTAGAAATATATTTAACTAAGGAGGTAAAAGACCTCTACAGGGAGAACTATGAAACATTGAGGAAGGAAATAGCAGAGGACGTAAACAGGTGGAAAACCATATCATGCTCATGGGTTGGCAGAATCAACATTGTTAAGATGTCTATACTACCCAAAGTGATCTACAGATTCAATGCAATCCCTATTAAAATGCCAACATCATTCTTCACAGATGAAGAAAAATTAATTCTATGCTTCGTATGGAACCAGAGAAGACCCCACATAGCAAAAACAATTCTAGGCAATAAAAGCAAAATGGGAGGTATCAACTTACCAGACTTCAAACTTTACTATAAGGCTGCAGCAATCAAAACAGCTTGGTACTGGCACAAAAACAGAGCCATCGACCAGTGGAACAGAACTTAGAACCCAGATATAAAACCATCCTCATATAGCCACCTAATCTTTGACAAAGCAGACAAAAACATACACTGGGAAAAGAATCCTTATTCAATAAATGGTGCTGGGAAAACTGGATAGCCACATGTAGAAGACTGAACCAGGATCCACACCTTTCACCTCTCACAAAAATCAACTCACACTGGGTAACAGACTTAAACCTGAGGAGTGAAACTATTAGAATTCTAGAGGAAGATGTTGTAAATACTTTTCTAGACATTGGCCTAGGCAAATAATTTATGAAGAAGACCCCAAAGGCAATCAGAGCAACGACCAAAATAAATAAATGGGACCTGATCAAATTAAAATGTTTCTGCACAGCCAAAGAAACTGTCACAAGAGCAAACAGACAACCTACAGAATGGGAGAAAATTTTTGCATGATACAAATCTGATAAAGGGCTGACAACTAGAATCTACTTAGAACTCAGGAAAATCAACAAGAAAAAAATCAAACAACCCTATCAAAAAGTGGGCAACGGACATGAACAGAAACTTTTCAAAAGAAGACAGAATAATGGCCCAAAAACATGTGAAAAAAATGCTCAACATCTCTAATCATCAGGGAAATGCAAATCAAAACCACAATGAGATATCACTTCTCTCCAGTGAGACTGGCCTTTATCAAAAAGTCCCAAAACAATAAATGTTGGTGTGGATGCGGAGAGATAGGAACACTCATACACTGCTGGTGGGACTGTGAACTAGTGCAACCTCTGTGGAAAGCAATATGGAGATACCTTAAGGAGATACAATTGGAAGTAGCATTTGATCAGCAATCCCATTACTGGGCATCTACCCAAAAGATCAAATGATACTTTATAAGAAAGACACCTGCACCCGAATGTTTACAGCAGCACAATTCACAATTGCAAAGATGTGGCAACAACCCAAGTGTCCATCGATGCATGAGTGGATTAATAAAATGTGGTATATGTATACCATGGAGTACTATTCAGCTTTAAGAAACAATGGGGATATAGCACCTCTTGTATACTCCTGGATAGAGCTGGAACCCATTCTACTAAGTGAAGTATCCCAAGAATGGGAAAACAAGCACCACATGTACTCACCATCAAATTGGTATTAACTGATCAACACATAAGTGCACGTATAAGAATAACATCTATTGGATGTCGGACGGGGGGGGGCGGAGAGGGGGAGGAGGGGACAGGTATATGCACACACAAAGAGTGCAATGCGCACTATCCGAGAGATGGACATGCTTGAAACTCGGACTCTGGGGGGAGGGGGAGTAAGGGCAACATACGTAACCTAAACATCTGTACCCCCATAATATGCTGAAATAAAACAACAACAACAACAACAATAAACAACATTATGGCCAATGATTTTCAGCCTATATTTCTTCAAATAAGGAAAGTAATTAAGTCTAAAGAGAGCATATTTTTCTTTCTATATTTTTGAAAATTTTATTGCCTAACTCTTGCAAGTGAAGTGACTTTTTTGGAGAAAAATGTATGTATCTTCTCATCCACCAATAAACTAATTCGATGCATTCCACTGCAACAGCTTCATACCAGTCTTCATGATTCTACTCTTCTTTCTCTACAATCTCTATACAGCAGTGAGAGTTACCTTTTTAAAACACAAATCAAATTCTTTTCACTCTTTCTCACTACCCTAGCATCTTGACATACTGAATACAATTTAAAATCCTTTCCATAGTTTATAGTGCCCTTTAGGACTCAGTCTCTACCTGTTTCTCCAGCTTCATCTTTTATTACTTTCCTCCATTATTGAACTTTTATTTCTACAATCATGACAACTGATGCAATACAACTACACAATTCTGTTCTTCCTACTTAATGGAATATTCTTCCCCAAACCTTCACAAAACTGTCTCTCTGCTTATTCAGTTCTCTGTTTAAATATGAATCACTCAAAAAGACTTTCCCTAACTACCATATAAAAACAGAACTTCATCATTCTCATAACCCTGGTTTGATTACTTTAGAGTGCTTATTACTATATTAAATTTATTTTATATTCTCTTTATTATCTGTATTCTGCTCTAGTCAGTAAGCTCTGTTAGAAAAAAATAGCTTATCTTTCTTGTTGACCACTGTTCTTTTTCTAGTGCCTAGAGCAGAGTTTGACATATACATGGATATTTATTAAATTATGTGTTAGACAAATCAATAAATTAATAGAACACAAAGGGTAATGACTTTTTATTTTATGAGTAAAAATACTGTCTGCCTACAAATTTATTTATGTTTTGATGGTAAATTTGAATGTTTAGGGAAATCTAGAACTAATCAGGAAGTGTACACAGAGAGCAAAAAAAAAAGACAAAAAGGCAACATTGTGCATTTAGTATATGGCATTTAAAATTATTCTATTAGGGAGATATTTGCCCGGCTTTTGGAAGAGGAAAATGTAATGTAGAAAGATTTAATGGCATGACCAAATTGCAAAAATGTAATTTTATTTATGAGATAAAAGAGACATTTATGGAATTTTTTTAAATTTTTATTTGGATAAATTCCTGTCTCTAAGCCATGTTACTTAGAACTGTTTAGTAACCTCATGTATACTTATAATACCGAAATATATGAATGAATAGATAGAGATAGGTAGATAGGTGATATATAAGTAAAACATCTACCAAAGACATTTTTGGGCAATTTTTAATATTAAATATAACTTAAAGTAGTTTGTGTTGAATTATTGGCTATTTAGGCTAGGTAGCATAGAGTCTCTAACCGTATTTTATTTATTGCAAAATTATCATCTAATTATTTTTTAGAAATTAACATCTGAAAATTTAAGATATGCAAAATATGTCATAGTTGATTGATATGCACAAATCACATTATTTATTTCTATTTTGTTAACCTACTGATTGATATCTCCACATAGATTTAGGATATCGCTAGAAAAACTATAAATAAATATTTAAATGTTTACATCTGTTAAGAAGCTCAGAAAGCAGCCAGTAATAAGTAAAGGATGAAAAATTTAAATAATTCTTTATAAGAATGGAAAGAGTAACAAAAATTATTTGAAAGGATTTTTTGTTGGCCGCATTTGTTCCGATACTGAGAAAATTAAGAATTGTGTCATGTACTTCATTTTTAAGTGATAACTGAGAAACTTGAAATTTTCCTAGCTTACCTTCTAGCTTTCAAGTCAAATGTCTACTCTCTATAATGCTTAATATTCTACTTGTAGTAGAAACAGAATTGCAACCTACAATCATGTAGAAGGCAGAATTTGTAAGCAGTTAAATTGGATATTTAGTAGATCAAATTTTCAAAAAAGTGTTGAAGATGCAGCCCATTTTTTCTTGCTGCTTATAGTTAAATGAGAGAGAAAAAGGTAAATTGAGAAAGAAATGTTAAGGAATATAAAACCATGACTTGAAGTGTGTATATACATATGTATATCATATGTACATGTGTGTATATCTACATACAGACACATACATGCATGTATACATATATATATGTAATTATACATATTATTATTTTTGGCAGGGCATCTACTTTCCCAAACCTAAGCTATCAATGTTGTTTCTATGAATCTTAGGAGTCTACCTAAATTGATGGGAGAGAGCCACCTGCCCTGTATCTGCATGTGTTACCATGCAGCCCCAGTTCAGTGATAACTCGTGGGCATACAGCACTGTTTGGCATCTTCTGGGTGTTACACTTTGCTATTATTGGGTGTTGAAGACTTTGGAAAGAGTAAGATTTCTCTGAAAAAAGGCAGCACATAGAGAGACAAAATAAGAAGGTTTTGCAATTTTATAGGCCTGTGTGAAAGAATGTTAGAGGATTTGTACATGAGGAAATATGGAAAAGTCTGGATATGCTTGAAAATAAAACAAGAGGCTGTGAGTGGTATCACAAAAAAATGGCATTTCCACAGTGAAGAAGATGAGGTTAGTGTCAAGCTAGCAACAGTGGCTATGGAAAACGTCATGGACTCATTCGTAACAACAGGCCTATGAAGTCCTTGGAAAGTGGGTTAGTGAAGAAATAGCTAATGTGTGTCTTATATCTCTCTTAAGAATGCCAGATGCAGGGGCTTAGCACTTGGCCTAGATAAATGTTTATTGGTATTACAGTGAATATGTGCTGATATCGGTCCTTTGTATTAAAATGCTATATATAATCATGAAAAAATGTTTCATTTCTTTTTAATTTAATTTAAAATGTAACCAGTCAGAAAAAAGGATGCTTTGAGAGAAGAATCACACAAGGTCTATCCCTGTGCCCTTGCAATCCCTTCGCATCCTACAAACATAACAAGATGAGACAGACTTTACACGACTTCTACTCTATGATCCTATGTCTTTGATTGTCATCATTCTGGTTTGTAATGATTTGAAATCGAATAGGGCAATTAAGCATTTCGATTTATGAGATCTACCTACTTGGATAGATCTAATAATTCTGAATATATTTAAAAACTTTGAATATTTATATAGAAAAACTTATTCAAATATGATAGTGAGCTGTTATTTACAATGCATAAATGCAGTCAGAAACTAGTTTGACTTTTAAAACAGACTTTACTAGCTGGAGAAACAGCCTGAATGTCAGGAAATGACTTAATTGCTAGTGGAGAAGATGGCGATGTCAATAAGTTCTGAAAAGCAAGGTTTGTTACAGGTAATCTATAATGTAGTAATCCCAGGAGATAATCAAGAGCTCAGCGTAAGTTGAAAATACACTGGGTACTTGGCAAAGCACTTGAAGAAAAATCTTTCAGGTGGAAAAAACAAGTAGAAAATTAAATGGGAGGCTAAGCAAACACCTGGTCCTAAACTGCACTTGATTAAATGGAATACAGAAAATATATCTGAGTTTCATTGTGCTTTTTAAGAAATAATAGCAGTTTGTAATATGTCTAGCAATTTTTATTTTTCTCAAAATACTTGCCTATTTGCCATATTATAATCACTCAGCATTAGCCCAGGCTACACAGGTACTCTTTCATAACAATATATTGCATATGTTTATAGAACCTAGAAAAAATGTTACTAAAATTTTAAAAAGTGATGAATAAGTTGTATCACTATCATATTTCTTTTGTTACTAGATATCCTAACATTGCTTATATCTATTATTGTATTCTTATCATTAGAGTATTTCTTCAATAAGGTCAGGGGTTTTTAATATATATCAAAAACTGTAGCGCTACAGTGCCCAAAAGAGAACCTGGTATGTATTGAATACCAAAAAATTAATTTCCATATGTAGGAATAAATGAATGTAAGATAAAACACATAACAAAGCATCACCTATAGGAGTCATGAACAACATTGAGGGCACACATATAACTTTTTTGGAGATAAAAACTATTTAACATTTTTCCTTCAGGGGAAAAAACAGTCTCATCTTTTCTTGCTTAGTATTTAGAGAGAAAAGCCAAAAAAAGTTTGTGAAAAGAAGATATTATAGTGTACTGACTGATTTTTGACTGCTCTATCTTTATATTTAATGAACATAATTTAAATTATAGTTTTTATTCATCTGCTTAAACTTTACAGAAAAAGCCATTTACTTGCCTCCCTTGTGCACCTACTACAAACTTAAGATAACACCTACTCATTACTTAAGGCCTTCTCAGGACTTTGAGTTATCTTTGTTCATGATGATTCTATTTTTAAGATGGAAAAAATAAGATTTGCAATAATCGTATTCATTCATGGAAAGCTTCACATTTTTTTCTCAAATAAGCATAAAATCCAGTGATAATCCCTGCCAAAACAGAAGATTTTTTTTCTGGAAATAAGTGAAACTGGGTTTTGTATAAAGCTTTCCTATATTTGATTGCATTATATCATATGCTGTGTATGTAAGCACTGCTAGAGGCTGTCACTACTCAGAAAATGCATCTTCCTTAAAATGGTCAACATATGTTCATCAAAATATTTTTAGATCATCTTTAAGCACAAATTATTTCTCCAATTTCGTTTGAAAACAGCATGGATATGCCTCAAAAAACTAAAAATAGAACTACCATATAATCCAGCAATCCCTTTCTGAATATTCATCCAAAAGAATTGAAATCAGGATCTCAAAGAGATATCTGCACTCTTACATTCATTGCAGCATTATTCACTGCATCCAAGATTTGCAAACAAATTAAAAGTCCACTGACAAAAGTGTAGATTAGAAAACAAACAACAAACAAAAAAGTGGCATATACATATAACAGAAAGCTGTCAGTCTTAAAAAATGTTTGGTCTACAGTAGGTGACAACATGGATGAACCTGGAGGACATTATGATAAGTGAAACCAGCCAGTCACAGAAAAACAAATACTACATGATTTCACTTATATAAAGTATCTAAACTAATCAAATTAATAGAATCAAAGAATAGAATGGTAGCTGCCAGGCGCTAGAGGGTGGAGAAAGAAATGGGGAATTACTAATCAACAGGCATAAAGATTCAGTCAAGAAAGACCAACAGGCTCTGGAAATCTGCTGAACAGCGTTGAACCTACAGTCAACAATAATGTATTGTACACTTAAAAATTTAAGAGGCTAGATCTCACATTAAGTGTTCTTACTACCATAAAATAAAAAGATTAGAATCCTTTCGATTTTAATTCCAAAATAGAATTAAAATCAAACAGTGTTCCTACGGTCTGAATGTTTGTATGCCCTGCCAAATTGATATGTTGAAACCTAATTGCCAGTGTCATGGTATTAAGAGGTGGAGCCTTTGAGAGTTCAGTAGATTATGAGATTTAAGCCCTTATGAATGGGATTAGTGTCCTTATAAAAGAGGCCCCAAGTAGTTTGTTTGCTCCTTTCATGCTGCAAGGACACAGCAAAAAGTCTTGGTCTATGAGGAACAGGTCTTCACCAGACATAAAATCTGCCAGCACCTTAATCTTGGACTTCAGAACTATTGGAAATAAACTTCTGTCATTTACAAACTGATCAGTTTATGATCCTTCGTTAAAGATGCCTGAACATACTAAGAAAAGTGTCATTATATTTTCTTCACCTTTCAGCCAAATTCTTATACATATCCACAGGCATATACATACACATAACTGTACATGAGTTCTCACACTCTCATTCTTCTCTCTCTGTAAGCTCTGCTTTCTTCTATACTAGCCTCTTTTTCAAGCAATTTGCTCCACATTGTGAAACTTCCCTTTGTCACTTGGAGCTTATGGCATCGTTAACACTCTCAATCAGTAAAAGAATTGTGATCTTGCCTGAGTTTACTTAGCTTCCACCTCATGCAATCTGTGTATCCAAGGAGTGATAAAGTAGACAGAGTGGACACACATAGGTCAGCTTGGGTCTCATATGCATCTTTATGACATGAAAGACAGGGTCATGGGATTGATAGCTTCACCAGTTACAAAGAATAAAGGAGAGGCATTTTCTCAAAGAACAATACAAGGAAGCCAATACAGTTGGTCCTCCACATCCATGGGTATACTTAACATGTACAGACATTTTTGTTATTCCCTAAACAATACAGTATAATAACTATTTCCATAACATTTGCATTGTATTAGGTATTATAAGTAATCTAGATTTAATTTAAAGTACATGGGAGGATATGCACAGATTATATGTAAATACTACCCCATTTTACATAAAGGACTTGAGCATTTATAGATTTGGGTATTCACAGTGGATACTGAAATGCATATCCCACAGACGCTAGGGATGACTGTATACAGACAATATGCATTTCACGTATTCATTTTACAGTTTCATATCTTGGCTAAAACTCATAATTTTATAAATTTATATTGATGTACTCAATGACTTTAAGAACAGCTTATTCCAAACTAGCTTTGATGTGGTCACCACTGCTTTTATAAAAATAAGTTATTGTACATTTTCTAAAAGATTTATCCTTCTAGAATTAAAAGAATAATCCTGTATTTCTTACACTCCAGAATTCAAAGAGATTAAGATATAGGAGGGTAGTATTATTTAAGAAATTCAATTTAGCTCACATTAACACTGGAGAGGAGTAAAGGTTTACATAAATCACATGGAGTAGTTTCTGCACAGCTTGTCAAAGCCATTGGTACCTGCCAGTCTACATTTATTTTCCCATTCTCAAATCATTCCCAAAAGACAATGTGTCATTCAACTTAAGGGTAAATTCATTACAAATATCCAGCACCACCAAAACTCCTTACAGTATCATATGCCTAAAAATGATCAAACACTGCAGAAATAAATGTATCATGCAACATATTTTTTAAATACTAAGAAGATTTAATCACATAAGTAACATTGGAGCTAAAAAAAAAAAGCTAGTCAAATTGAATAGGGTAACTCAGTGTTAGCTAAAAATGAAAGAACCGTTTACTATGCACCATGTCTAAGAAGAAAGGCAGGTGACTTAATTATGAATCTGAACTTCTTGAGCTTGACATTTATTTCCTTGGTGCATAATTTTTTAAAGCAGCAACCCATGCAATGTAATACAGGGATGCTAAACTATGTAAACTGACATACACGCAAGATACCAACTAAGAGCCCAATTCAATTATGGATAAATTACCAGAAGAATTTTGCCATAGAAAAAACCTATTAACTTTACACTAAATATGCAAATAATGTCATACGTTCATCGAAAGAGGAAAGAATAAAGGCTCTAGACAAACTGTCTGTCACAAAATGTCATGCATTTCCATATTCTTATCAAACTGCTTTGATTTCATTATTAAAAGTAGTAATACTATTCATTTTTATACTTATTAATCACCATGACACAGAAAAGTCAAGTAAAATAAAAGGCTGAGGTCATACACATGACCTTGATTGTCTCTACACAGCATTCTTCTTAACTCATAAATTCTATCAGGAATTTCAGATTTCTGAGAAAACGATACAAATGAGGCCCAAGCTGGCTTATCTGTGTCCATTCCATGTCCTTGGATGCAGTGATTGTATGGAGTGTGAGCTAAGATTCAAAATATTTCTGATGATATAAGGAGTATGGTGTAAGAGGAGTATTCTGTGATAAATTTTTCAGGTGGCAAAATATGTGGTTTTCTAAATAAATTATGCTTTCCTTTAAATCATATATAGTATCCACATATAGTCTAGGCAAAAAAATGATTTTTACAATAACTAACCATTAAATATATACCTTGTTAATTCAAATTTTGAACACTTATTTTTAATTTATTTTTTCAAGATTTAGGCTTCTTTTACTCTAAACAAATTTATAATCGTATTATTCTTTATTTTGGCTCTTGCTCGGCTGCATTCATTTTTTCCCTCTTCAGACTTAAGCTGTAGTTTTGCAGCCCTTTGCTTTTAGTCACCTTGTTTAATTTGAATGTGTTTTTGTCTGTTAAAATATATCTAATGTCATAGAGACAAGAATAAACGGTGCCACATTTTGGATCATTATTAACTGAAATATCTGTTCCCTGAACTCTGATAACTCTTTAATTGTACTTCTGTTATTATCCATATTTTATGAAGCATCTATCTTTTCCAGGCCATGTACGCAGATACTTTTGAAGCAAAGATGAAGATGATTTGAATCAGGTTTGCTTTGATTAAGGAAATCCTAATTTTTTAGACATACACCTACAGAAATAACTGGTAGGATTGATTATAAAATGCTCGTAAGGGTGTTAAAGAGAAGGCAATTGTATATGACTGAGGTTTCACAGAAGGCTTAAAGGAAAGACTACCTGTATGACAGATCAGCTAAAGAGAATCACAGTGGTAGAAAAACAAAGTCTCAAACCCTCAGAATGTGTGCTGGGAAGAGAAGCTGGAAAGAGTAGCTAGAGTCGAAAATATAATATGTGTAGAATAGTGGTGGTTGGAAGAACAATGTAGTAGCCTACAAAGGCTACCATAAGAGAATACCACAGACTGAGTGGCTTATAGGCAAAAATTTATTTTCTAAAAGTTCTGAAAGTTGGAAGCCCAAGATCAAGATGCAGGAGTGGTTGGTTTTTGTTGAGGTTCTTCTTCTTGGCTCATAGACAGTTGCCTTCTCACTATGTCCTCACTTAGCCTTTTCTCTGAGTACACACTCCTGATGTCTCTTCACCTTCTTATAAGGACACCAGTCCTAATAGTTTAAGGCCACAGCCTTATAACTTCATTTTACCTTAATTACCTCCATAAAAGCCCTATTTTCAAATACAATCAAATAGGTATTAGGGCTTCAAAATATGGATTTTGGGAGTACACAATTCAGCTTATAACATATGCCAAAAGGTGATACTGAAAACATAAGCTCAAACAAAAATAAGATTAGCCTTATTCTTCATGCCACAGAGATAAGGTGTTATTATAAAGGCCGACAACGAGAGCCTCTGCAATATTTTGCATAGTGTAAGAAAATGCTATCATCTAGAAAGATTAATTCTGGAAGCAATATTCTTAGATAATTAGAGAAAAAAGGATATAGTATCAGAACGACCCGTGGGAAAATTGTTGATGGCCTTCACCCCATTCAAAGATCATAAGACCATTATTAGATTGGAGTGGAAGTAAACAATTGAATCCACAGATGTTTATCTATAAACCTCATGAATTTTCTCTTAAACTGTATGCATTAAAGAGAGGCAGGGTCAAAATTTCCTACCAAAGTTTTTATTTGAAGATTCAGGTAGATAATGGAGCAACTAAATCCATGTAGAACTTGGATTTAGAAAATGAGGTTCCTGTGATTGTCTATGGGGTCTTCTTCATAAATTCTTTCCTTAGGCCAATGTCTATAAGCATCTTCCAACATTTTCTTCTAGAATTCTTACAGTTTCATGCCTTAGGTTTAAGACTGTTATCCACCGTGAACTGATTTTTGTGAGAGTTGAGAAGTATAGATACTGTTTCGGTCTTCTGCATGTGGCTATCCAATTTTCCCAGCACTATTTATTGAATAAGGATTCTTTACTCCAGTGTATGTTTTTGTCTACTTTGCCAAAGATTAGATGGCTATATGAGGATTGTTTTATATCTGGGTTCTCAGTTCTGTTCCATTGGTCTATGTCCCTGTTCTTGGGCCAGTACCATGCTGTTTCAGTTACTATAGCATTGTAGTATAGCTTGAAGTCTGGTTAATTGGTGCCTCCCAATATGTTCTTTTTGCTTAAGATTGTTTTTGCTATACGAGATCTTCTCTGGTTCCATACAAAACATAGAATTATTTTTTTAAAATCTGTGAAAAATGATGTTGGTATTTTAATAGGGATTGCATTGAATCTGTAGATAACTTTGGGTATTATAGACATTTTAACCATGTTGATTCTGCCTATCCATAAACCTGCTATGATTTTCCACCTGTTTACGTCCATGGCTATTTCCTTCCTCAGAGTTCCATGGTTCTCCCTTAGAGGCCTTTTACCTCTTTAATTAAATATATTCCTAGGTATTTTATTTTCTTTGTTGCTATCATGAAGGATATTTAGTCTTTGATTTGGTCCTAAGTTTGACTATTTTTGGTGTGCAGGAATGCTACTGATTCGTGTACATTGATTTTGTAATATGAGACTTTGCTGAATTTGTTTATTGATTCCAGTAGTCTCATGGCAAAATCTTTGTGGCAAAATCTTTGTCTCATATCATCATGAAAGTGTGATAGTTTGACCTCTTCTTTCCCCATTTGGATGCCCTTGATTTCCTTCTCTTGTCTAATTCCTCTGGCTAAGACTTCCAGCACTATGTTGAGTAGAAGTGCTGATAGAGGGTAAACTTGTCTGGTTCCAGTTCTAAGTGGGATGCTTTTAATTTTTTCTGTTCAGTATGGCATTGGCTGTGGGTTTATCATATATGGCTTGTATCATTTTTATGTAAGTGGTGCCTATGCCTATTTTGTTGAGCGTTCTTATCATAAATGGGTGATGAATTTTATTGAATGCTTTTCCTGCATCTATAGAAAGGAACGTATGGTCTTTGTTTTTACTTCTATTTATGTGGTGAATTACATTTATAGATTTGTGTATGTTGAACTATCCCTGCACCTTGGGGATGAAGCCCATTTGGTAGTGATGGATCATTTTTTTGATAAGCACCTGAACTTGGTTTGCCAGGATTTTCTTAAGAATTTTTGCATCTATGTTCATAAGAGATATTGGTCTGTAATTTTCTTTTTTTGTTGCCTCCTTTCCTGGTTTTGGTATGAGGGTGCTGTTGGCTTCATAAAACGTGTTGGGGAAGATTCCTTCCTTCTTGATGTTGTGCAATAATTTCTGCAGGATAGACACCAGTTCTTCTTTGTAGGTCTGGTAAAATTCAGGTGTGAAACCATCTGGTCAAGGACTTTTATTTTTAGGAATGTTTTTTAATACTGCTTCAATTTTGGTACTTGATATTGGTCTGTTCAGGAATTCTATTTCTTCCTGAGGCTGCGTGTTTCTAAGAATTTGTCCATTTCCTCCATGTTTTCAAGTTTATGTGCATAGAGTTATTTATAGTATTCATAGAGAATATTTTGTATTTCCATCGTATCAGTTATAATTTCTCCTTTTTCATGCCTAATTCAGTTTATTAGAGTTCTTTCTTTTCTGCTTCTTGTTAATCTAGCAAGAGGCATGTCAATTTTGTTTATGTTTTCAGAGTACCAATTTTGGGACCTGATCAGATTAAAAAGCTTCCACATAACAAGGGCAACTATCAGGAGGGCAAACAGCCAACTTCAGAATGGGAGAAAATATTCACATGCTACACATCTGATAAAGGGCTGATAACTAGACTCTATATAGAACTCAGGAAAATCAGCAAGAAAACAATCAAACAACCCTATCAAAATGTGGGCAAAGGATATGAACAGAAACTTTTCAAAAGAAGACAGACTAATGGCCAAGAAACATGAACAAATGTTCAACTTTTCTAATCATTAGGGAAGTGCAAATCAAAACCACAGCAAGATATCACTTATCTCCAGTGAGAATGGCCTTTATCAAAAAGTCCCAAAACAATAAATGTTGGCATGGATGCAGAGAGATAGGAACACTCATACACTGCTGGTGGGACTGCAAACTAGTACAATCTCTGTGAAAAGTAATATGGGGATACCTTAAAGAGCTACAGGTAGAACTACCATTGTTCCTTATGCAGTTTGATTTTGAAGTAACCAATTAGTTGATGAGAAGTTGATGAAGAGTTGATGAAGTTCTTTATGGAAATATTCCAAGAAGTAAGTTTGAAAAAAATGATAAAATTAAAGAGCTATCCTTTTTCAAATGTTAATAAAATAACCAGTCTAAGCAACTATCATCAATCACTGTTAAACTTATAGGTGAAAGATTAACGAGGAAATTGTCAACAAATAAAGCTGATAACACCTAAATTCACTGTTCCATATAAACAGCACTAAAATTGAGATAATCAGACAGTATGTGCCTCCTGGATGGTCCAATAGGAAGTTTACAAGATTGTCTGCACATTTATTTTTCCCCGTGAAGTGGAAATGAGAATAATGTAGCTTTTATGTCTAAGTGCTATTTTGTAAAGTCATGATGATAGAAATACAGGTGCAACACAATGAGGGATATTGGCAAATCAAGAATGTGATATAGGCAACAGGACAATACCTTTTGTCAGTAGATTCCTCCAGAAAGTGTGGCATAAATATAAAGGTAAAGATAAAGAATTGGGAACTCCTATTAATTAGAAGAGATTTAAAATACATAGTAAACTATATGCAATGTGGGCATCAGTCTGTATCCTGACAAAAACCCCAAGCATAAAAACATATTTATTGAAGTAATTAGAAAATTTTGGACATGAATAAAAATAAAATATTAAGAAATTATATTTAATTTTGTTACCTGTTTTATGTGAATAGTAATCCTATCTTTTAGGTTTACTGACTATTCAAAGATAGAATGATAACACAGAATTTGCTTAAAATGGGGATGGATAGATAAAATCAGATTAGTAATGTGTTGAAAATCACTGAAGTCAGATTATGACTAACTGGGATCCATTATTGCACTCCCACTAGTCTTGGTTATGTTGGAAAAATAAATCTATGGCCTGTGATTTTCTATATTTGGCTCACTAACCGTAATTTTCTGAACTCTGCACTAAACTAACATTCATTCATTGGTAAGAATTAATTAAAACCAATACTGGTAGCAATTCAGGTTTTTAAAGATTTGTTTGTACTGCCTTGTGGTGAGGTTTTCTGTATTTTGCAATTATAATATTGATTATTAGCCTTCCCCGAAGAGTCTTGCAGACAAAAAGTGGTATAAAGTGCACACAAATAGCTTACACACTGGTGAAGACTTAATTAAATTTTGTATATATAAATAGCTTCCAAATATTCATAACAATTTTTGCTGCAATGCTATCTTATTTTTTTATGTATTTGAGCTCTCATAGCAAGCCAAAAAGGTGATATTTCCCCCAAGATATTTCTGGTTATGGAATCCAGTTGAATTATACTGCCTGCTAATCATAATCCAGGCATTATAATAAAAAATTTTCAGGTGCAACAACCTGAAAGGAAGACACATTTTTATTCTGTTTTAGCTTCAGTTTGAAAAACAAATCGCTATTAGGAAGCTCCAGAGACAATTAACCTAATGTAATGAAAGTTCAAAATGAAGCACTAGTCTTGTGCCAACAAGCTGATTACAGAACATGGGAATATAAGGATGTGGGAGAAAAGAGGGGGTTCTTTGGCCAAAAGTAGCCCAAGCACCTGGCAAAATGTCAACACACCAGATGCAAAGAATTTTAAGGTCAGAATGGAGTTTGAGAAATTGGTCGGATAACTACCGAACACAAGTCCCTTTCTGAGTCTCAGATAGTAAGCTTTCACAGACAGAAACAGAAAAAGTAGTCATGGAGAGATATTTGAAATTTCAGGCTATCATTCCTTTAACTAGCAAATTGATACCAAACACACAAAGACATTTCGAGTTAGTGTAAGATAGAAGAAAAAGATTCTCCAAACCTTAGCAGTGCAGTTTTAGCATAAAATGTCACTGGTAACATGTTATTTGTGAAAGTTTGAAGAAAATGTAAGAAGCAACGCTATTTAGAAGAGGTCACTTTATATGGCTTTCCTGAAAATATCAACCAAGGTAACCTGAGAAGACATGGAGAAAAACTAACATTGTGTAAACATCAGGTGACTGTACAGTTTGGTAATTTAGAAGTTAAATAGAGGAACCAGGCTGAAATCTGGGGCAGAGAAACATGCATGGGCTGCATTGTATTTAAATTATTCAACTTCAGCTTTAAAAAGAGCACTGAAGCTTCTGAATATCAATTGTTGTAGTTGCTATTTTGTCTACTTTATTTGTTAGGCCCATTAATGGGATATCTCACATTCTTCAGAATATGTCTATAACCTATTTTTAACCCATTTTTATTTGCATATGATTCATTTTATTTCTTCCTGTGATTAAAAAATCCAGTTAATCTTTTTTCTCTGATTATTTTCATGATAGTTTTTGTTTTTGTCTCCCCTCAAAATTGAGTAAAATAATTACCTTATAGCTTAAAACTTCATTAATGAAAAATACATGTTACCACATGCCTTTAAAATATTATTTTAAGTTCTAACATCACTCCAAATTTTAAGACACCAGCAAGATTGAAAAGCTACTCATCCTAATAAAAGTGGAAGATTTTAGTATAGTTGACAACTTTGTAGTAGTTTATATATCTAGACAAGAAATATTGTTCATTTGTATGCTCCATAAAATTAAAGAGCTTTTTAAAAAGGCCACAACTCTGTTAAAATGGAAGTAGCAGCAAATTTCTGGAACTTTTCCCAGAACTCATACTTTGAAGTTTTTTGTTCATTTGTCTTGCTTTGTTTTCATTTGTTTTTTAAAGTCTATAAATTTGGATAAACCAACATATTTGTGTCTGACATTTCTAGTTTTCCTGTCCTTGAATTCTAGTGTAGATAGTTCCCAAATACATTGAAATATGTTTATTAGGATTCATCTTCATATAAACCTCACTTTTTAGTTCTGTTTCCTTTAAGAAAGAAAAATAAATGTTGTAACAGCTGTCAACCCCTACTGATAATCTATTTTCAGAAAAGTCTCATCATACTGTCCAAGAAGAAATTATCTTCTAAATGCAATGTCACTTAAAAGATTTCAAAGTCCTTTTAATATTTTACCAATATGTTCACTCAGTTCCTAATTATTTTTGGATCCTGCTGAGTAAATTTCTCAGCTTTTTAGTATGGTGATTTGCATTCTTTCTCACATCTGGGTTCTTTTTCTGCCTTTTCTTTCATATTATTTGGATTGACATAGAACTCTCATTTTTCTCTTCTTAAGAAGACAAGATAAAACTTTTCTTAAAAACGAAAATTTTTTGCAAACTCGTAAGTCGTCTCTAGATAACTTATTTTTACATGTTTGAAAAATGCATCAATAGGTAATGTTTTGCTTTTATTGTCAAAGAAAGTTGTCTCTTGGATTTGATTTTCCACCCCAGACCTCTGCTATGACAGAGCCCATGGTCATAGCCTTATCTTCCAACTCCATCCTACAATAATGAGTGCTATGGTTTTAATGAGTTTCCCATCCAAAGTTAATGTTGTACTTCATCCGTATTGTAGTGATATTGAAAGTTGGAGCCTTCTGGAAGATAATTAAGTCATAAGGGCTCTGCCATCTTGAACAGGACTAAGTGCCCTTATAAAAGGTGTTAGGGAGGTGAATTTGTCCATCTTCTAACCCTTCTGCCTTCTGCCACATGAAGATAAAGCAAGAAGGCTTTCACCAGACACTGAATGCCAGTGCCTTGATCTTGGACTTCCCAGCCTCTAGATATGAAATTCTATTATTTGTAAATTACCCTCAATCTGTTGTGCTTTTTTATAACAGCACACATGGACTAAGACAGAAATTGATATCAAGAAATGGGGTGTACTTTGAAATGAATGCTGGAAAAAGCCTGTATTTCTGTGAGTGGAGCATTGAGGGTAAGTTTGGTAAATGAAGGATCAGAAGAAGAGAACTGTAGAAAGCCCAGTCTTCTTAGAGATTATCTAAGTAATTGTGATTAGAATGTTGGTAGAAATATGAACTTTAAAGGCTGTTCTGATAAGGTATTAGAGGGAAATGAGGAACAGGGCATTGGAAACTGGAGAAAAGGTTAATCTTTGTTACAAAGTGGTAAAGAACTTTGGTAGAATTGTGCTGATATTCTAATGCTTTGTGGAGGGAGAACTTGTGAGTGATGAACCAGGGCATTTGGCAGAAGAAATATTTAAGCAGAGTGTTCGGAGTGTTGCATTGCTACTTATAGTAAATTGTTAGATGACAGAACCAATATAAAGATAGAATTTACAAATAAAAGGGAAGCAGTATGTAAAGATTTGGAAAATTCTTAGTCTAGCCATATAAAAAATTAAAAAATGTGTATTTAGGAAAGAAAATCAAGGGTGTGGCCAGGCAACCATTTCATAAGGAGACTGCTATAAATAAAAGGAAGCCAGATGCTACTCATTGGAAAGTGATACTTCAGGCATTTCAGAGACCTTTGAGGTTGTCCTGCCCATTATAGGCCCAGAGTGCCAGGGATTTGAGGGCAGAACAGTTCCAAGAGAGGGACCAAGGCACCCTTGAGATCTTAGGACTCACTGCCTAGCTACAAGTCAAGTTTCTGCTCCCTGAATTCCAATTGTATATTGTTATGGCAGAACAAATGGACTACAGCAATGAGGCTGTACCCCTTCCCAGCCAAGTCTATGGGCTGAAACTTGACTGCCACCCACATCACACAATAACAGATGGAGCCCTTCCCATGCCAAGTTTGTGGAGAATGCCCTGCCATCTATTCCACCCCATAGTAATGAGAAGGCAACTCCCCCAAACAAGTCTGTAAGTACCACACCTATTCCCTGCATCACCCTGTAGTAACAAGGTTGTGTCTCTCTCCTCATCAGCTGGCTCTGTAGAGACTGTGGGATGGAGATTTGCCATGTGTTTAATATACAAGTGTGACAGAAAAGAGTAGCATTCTAAAGCCTTTTTAAAATTAAAATCGTTTTTAATTTTAAATAAAACAAAAGTATGCCACAACATGCATTCTAAACCCAAATACAATGACTACTTGCTAAATTAGAAGACTTAAATAGAAACCAGGTTCTTATAACATGATGTGTGAAATATCTAGGATGTAGTCAAAATTACTCAGGAAATTACCAAGGAAATCTCCACTTGAATGAGGAGAGATAATCAACAAATATCACAGAAGGCACATATGTTAGAATTGTTGGGCAGGGATTGTAAAGCAGATAATAAATTATCTAAGAAGCAATCATGAACACTCTTAAAACAAATGATGACAATAGAATATCTCAGCAAAGAAATAGAAAGTATAAGAAAGAATCAAATGGAAATGTTATAACTGAAAAATACAATAATCCAAATATAAATCTCACTAGGTGACTCAATAACAGAATAAAATTAATAGAAGAAAAAATGAGTAAACTTGAATTTATATTAATAGAAATTAACCAGTCTGAACAAAAGAGAGAAAGAATAGCAAAACGATCAACTGAACCTTAGGTCATGTAGGATGGTAACAGAAGATCAGAGACCCAAAAGAAGAAGAAGAAGAAGATGGGCTGGAAAAATATTTAAAGAAATAATGGCTGAAAGTTCACAAATGTGTTGAAAGACATAAACTTAGAGATCTAGGAAGATTATCAAACTCCAAACAGTGTAAATACAAAGAAATCCATGCCTGGAGACATTATAGTCAAATTTGTGAAAACTAATGACAAAGAAAAAGTCTTAAAAGCATCTAGAGAGAAACTGCATTATCTATAAGGTAACAAAAATTCAAATGACACTGAATTCTGATATGGATGTCTGAAAGAAGTGGCAAAATATTTTTAAGTGCTGAAAAAAAAAAAGATAACTGACATCCCATATTTTATACCAAGTAAAAATATTCTTCAGAAGTACAGGTGAAATAAAGACATTCTTAGGTAAAAGAAAACTAAAATAATTTGACACCAGCATAACTGCCTCAAAAAAATATTAACAAAGAGGAAATAATAACAAAAGGAACTTGGTACACCAGAAAAGATGAAAGAGTAAGGAATAGATAAATATCTGGATAAAGGCATGTGCTTTTCCTCTTAGATTTTTTAATTAAAATTTAGTTGAAAGCAAAATTGACATATTTAACAACTTGGATGAATCTTAAGGGCATTATGCTGAGTAAAAAAAGCCAATTGCAAAAGATTAGATAATATATAATACTATTTATATAATGTGCTCTAAGTAATAAATTTATGGTTGTGACCAGTTCAATAGTTGTCAAAGGTTAGTTTTGAGCTAAGCATATGACTATTAAATTGCAATACAAGGGAATTTCTTTATGATTATGGAACGATTTTATAAAATGATCATGTTGATGGCTACATGGAATTATATATGTAAAATTTATAAAACTGTGATAAAATTAATTTTTTAAAGTGCATGTAAATATTAGTAAAATCCAAGAATTCAAACATGGTTATCTGAGTTTAATTGTATGGCAATGTCAACTTCCTGTTTTTGACAATGTATTATTCTCATGTACTCTTTCAAGTTTTTGCGAGACAAACTATCCCAAGATAAGAACTTAAAAGTGGATCAAGATGCATTTTCTCCTCTTATTTTCTGGTAGATCTTGTCTAAAATTGGTACTATTTCTTGCTTAAATATTTAGTAAAGTTCACCAGTGAAATTATCTGAATTTTGAACAGTTCATGGGAAAATGTGTATTTGTGGATTTTAATCTCTATATTAGATAGATGATCCTATGCATTTTCTAATTTTTAGATCATTTTAGTAATTTGTCCATTTCATACATGTTGTTTAATTATTTAAAGTATAAAGTATAAATCTCTTAAAAATTCTTAAAACCATTAAGAAAGTTCTTAAATTTGATATTTTAATATTATTAAATGTATCCTATATTCTTGAATCAACTTTAATTATTGATTATGTAATTCCTAGTTTTTATTTTTGTATTGATCAGTTAAATAGAGTTTTATTATTGTTATTTAAATAAATGAAGTTGATTTGATTGATTTTCTGTATTGTCTGTCCTATCCCTATTTTATTGATTTCTACTCTTCCCTAATTTATTTCTTCCTCTTTTTACTTTATATTTAATTTACTTTTCTTTTTTTGTAGATTCTTAAGGTAGGCAATGTGATCATCATTTTTAGAGTTTAATCTTATATAATATAAACCTGTAGGGCTATAGATTTTTCTCCAAACCACGGCTTTAGCCACATTCCATACAGCTTTAGCCACATTCCATACACTGTGATTATTTCTCAACAGATTTTATTTTTTTAATTTCCTTTTTCACCTGTATGTTACTTAGGCTATCTACAAAAGACCACATATAAAATATAATAAGAAAATCAGGTGAAAATACAAGGACTGGAACACAATACTTAAGGCAATTGCTAGCATAATGTTGTTAATATAGAAGAAATCAACTTTAATAAAAATGAATATATTATATGCACTGATAGATCATCAGTTAACAACAAGATTAGCAGAACATATGGACTGTGCAGGAATCCTGATGAAGTATCCATTAAATGAGATGATCCTAAAATATATAAAGAAAAAAATGAATGGATATTTAACACTGCCACACACAAAAAAACAGAAACTTTTCCCTAGGGCTGCAGTGTTTTATTATGAAAATACGATAAAATCTTCTATTGTAATTTTAAGATACACATAAATAGAAAAGTGAAATTTATTGACTTCTATTCATTTAATCCATGTTTTTAGAATTAAATTGTCAATATTAATTGTAACAATAAGAACATCAACAAGTAAGATTTTATATATGCTTCACGTGGCACTGGGGTCAAAACTAGAGTGAGTTAAATACAACTCTCATGGTCGTAAAAGTATTAAAGACAGATTAATATATTATAAACTGTGGTGAGAGAAGTTAGCCTAGTTCTCTCTAAAAGTGATAGATTAAGGAATCACAGCACAGTAAGGATATAGATAGTTTCATAAAATATTAACAAATGATAAATATAAATCAAATTCTTTGGTAATAGAAGTATATAACTGTTTTATAAGCATATGTGATTTACTTCTGTAACAGAGTAGTCACCTCTCCTCCCATAGATACGTAAGCGTAAAATTGAGAGTGGGGAATATGTAACCGGGAATAGCCTAGAAAGAAAAAAAAGCAGCAAGAATGTTTTTTGTCTCTTTGAAGCCTCCCCCGTCTTTTTTTTTTTTTTTTTTTTTTGAGAACTGAAGCCTGAATCCCTGCCTCAGCCCAGTGATATGGAGAAAGAGGGAGAGGACCTTTCGTTCTTAGCCCACATGAAACCACCAGCCCCCAGGTGGGCGGCTGGCTGAGTCCACAGGCTTTGTCTTTGGTAGAGACTGGACAAATAGAATAGTTAACTCCAGTAATTCCCTGAACCTGGGAATCCAATCTTTAAAAGCTCTGTATTTCTGCTTATGTGCAGGAAATTTGGATTTTGAGACAAGAAGGTCTACCATTTTTCCTCCTCTGCCAGCAAAGTAAAATCTCTTTCCTCATCCCCCAAATACTTGTCCTCATTCTTCTGATTTGGCCTCATGGACAAGTGCTGAGTATCTGGTAACACTTCAATTGTTGTCCACATAATATGCCACAAAAGAAGGCTAAATGTAATAAAAAGAAACTCTTTCATAATCTACATAATTAGACATCAATTAAAATTCATGACTCTAAAATGGCTTGTAAACTTAAAATATTAGAATATACTCACATATAAAATTAAGATAAAGGTAAAATTGAAATCAAAATCATGAAAAGTTTTAACAATAAAAAATATATAAATAAATAGTTTTTATTTTTGAGATAGCATCTCACTCTATTGCCTGGGCTAGAGTACAGTGACGTTATCATAGCTTACTGCAACTACAAATTCCTGGGCTCAAGAATTCCTCCTGCCTCAGCCTCCCAAGTAGCTAGGACTAGAGGCATTAGTCACGGCACTGGCCAAATAAAACAATTTGAAGTGATGTACTCAGGGAAGTACATAGAGGGAACTTTGCCTTGTAAAATGCAAATATAAGGAAAGACTTAATATTAACCTTAGCAATTATCTCAGAAAATAGGAAAAAAAAAAAAGGATTGCACCGAACCAGGTAAAAGTAAGAAAGTTTCATTCTGAAAAAGTAAAAGAATAATTATCATAACTTAAGTATGCAAATAATTGTTTAAATGTTATTTATGGCCAAACCAAGTGGTCTTATTGATTTGAAGAGAAGATGCAATACTCTATCACAAAATGGAGTTAAAAATCAAATGTTCCAAAACCTTTTTGTCATGAATCATAATCATTTGTTCAAAATCAGGTTAGTACCATGAGTTTATTTTACACGCTTTCTCTCCCATCATTTCACAATAGACTTAATTCTTCTCTCTTCTATGATTATAACTTTACTATATAGCTTCTTAATCGTAATGTTTGCTAAACACTCTGACACATATTGAATACTATGTTGACCTTTTACACAATTAGCATCCTGGATTTTTCTTTTTACTTCTTCTTTTTCAAATCTATTTTTTAATTCTGCTCATGTTTTCTTCTATCTTACATTCCTTCTTTGTTTTGCTGGAGTACTTATTTATTTAAGGTTTTTTTTTTCCTAGAAAGTACATGTGACATACACATTTTCTTTACTTTAGTCTTAAAATTATAAATGCATTTTCCTCAGAACTCTAAGAGTACCTTCTGGTAACTTCTAGAATCCACTTTTGCTGAAAACAAGTCTACTGTAAATCATATTTTATTTGGTTTTGTTGGTAGCTTATATATTTACTTTTAAATTATTTGAAATTACTGATTTGAAATTATATCCAATATTTAAAATCTTTTTTTCTGTTTGTTACTCTTCTCTTCCCTTTTTTTCTGCTTATTTTCTTAGCATATCTTGTAACATTTAGGTTTATTTTTATTTATATTTGAAAGGATCTGTGGATTCCTGGAAGTATAGTTGGCCATCTGTATTCACAGATTCCACATGCTCAAATTCAACTAACCCAAATTTTACAAAACATGTTTGAAAAATAAAAAAAAAAAACAAAAAATAACAATACAACAATGAAAAATTCCCAGAACCAATTCCCCATGGATACTGAGGGATGACTGTACTGGTTTTCACTTCCATTCCTCTGCTAATTCTTTGCCTTTAATGCAGCTTCTTTCTAGCCTGCACATGTGCCTATGGTATGTTTCATAATGAGTCATTTAAGAGTGTAAAATGGGTCACAAGCAAACATGTCAAAATGAGGAGAATACAGCTGGGTATCAACTTTCTAGCAGAAATATGCCAATCCAAAGTGAATCTCTTAATAGCTTTTGTAAAGCAATTTTCCAATTTACACACAGGGTAACTCAAACTTTATAACAGTCCTTGAATCAATTACATTGATTTCTACAAGTCTTATTCCCCAGTTGCAACATAGATCCTTCTGTACATGTTCTGAAATGAGGTCTTGTTGGCGTTAGGTTGTTGATCATAGGATCCCATATTTCCCCCGTTTTCCAAAAATTCATCCATTTGGGCAACTGATATCACTCCTATTCCATCCATTTTAAATGTGTTCTTCTCTGTATATAATCATCATGTTACTAATATTTTCAAACAGTGGGGAGGTAAATCTATTTGATCAGTCCATCATCTTAAACTGGACATCTATCCTCTTTATTTTATTTTATTTATTTATTTTTTTGAGACAGAGTCTTGTTCTGTTGCTCAGGCCACAGAACATGGCATGTGACTAGCTCACAGGAACCTCAAACTCCTGTTTCAGCCTCCCAAGTAGCTGGGACTACAGTCATGCACCACCACACCCGGCTATTTTTTTCTATTTTTAGTAGAGACGGGGTCTCACTCTTGTTTGGGCTGGTCTCGAACTCCTGACCTCAAGCAATCCTCCTGCCTTGGCCTCCCAGAGTGTTAGGATTACAGGTGTGAGCCACCATACCCGGCCTATCCTCCTTATTTTAAAGTTAATATTTTGGAAAGACCCAATAGTATCTCCTGTTAGTTTAATCAATACATAGAAATACTTTCAACTTCTGGATGTGTGGCAAACTTTCTTCAGTATTTTTTATCCAAATTTACACACAAACATATGTGTTCCGTCTGTGTGTATAGGTATTTTCAATGGAGTTTGGGAATGGGGAACATGTTTATTATTATGTTGATCTATTACTTATTAGCACTTTTCAAGTTTTCCTTATTTACCACCTAACGTGGTCACCAGATCATTTCTTTCTAATACAAGAAGAAAACTACAAGTAATTTAAGTTTTAAAAACCACTGTCTCTACAAAAAGTAAAAATAATAAAAATTAGCCAGGCATAGTGGTGTCCACCATAGTCTCAGCTACTTGGGAGGCTGAAGCAGAAGGATTGCTTGAGTCTAAGAGTTTGAGGTTGCAGTGAGCTATGATGGTGCCACTGCACTGTAGCTCAGGTGACGGAGTGATAACGTGCCTTAAAAAATATTAAAACTAAAATACATAAATAAAATAAGTTAAAAAAAGAAAATATACCATGTTATTTGGAAAATAATTTCTAAATCAAAATTATTGCCATGACAACAGAATAAAGTCCTAAAGCTTTATCAAAAAAATGACATATGATTTTTAACTTTCAGTTACCTTTAACTTAAGGTAGCTCTAAATTCTTATGTAAAATTTGGACAAGTCATGATATTGTTGTTTTTTTAAAGGAATTTCTCTTTTATTTTTCAGACACACAGTCTCACTATGTGGTCCAGGCTAAAGCACAGTGGCTATTTCCAGATGCAGTGATAGCACACTACAGCCCCAAACTCCTGGGCTCAAGTGATCCTCCTGCTTCATTCTCCCAAGTAGCAGGACCTATAGACACGTGCCACTATGCCTGGTTTGTAATACTGTAATTTTTGACACTAATTCCAATTGTGGAAAAAATGCATGCAAATATAGTAAAGGGGGTAAGATTTACATTTCTTGTTATCAAAACTAATGGTAAGTAGATTGTATTTCAAAAACCTTACCTTTCATTAAAAGCAATACTAATCAGCGGAACAAATATGAAAATCGCACTAAAAGAAAAGTAAGAAGTAAAAAAAATTCTATATAAATTTTCTTTAGTCATATAATGACTGTGAAGCAAAAATATTTTTGTATATTCTATGATATGTTGAACTTTTTTAATAACCATAAATTTGGCTATTAATTTTTCTAAATTAAATGGAAGCTGAATTTATGAGCATGGTCAGCAGTGAAAGTTCTATCTGTTTTATAATGGTTGATATATATTAGTTTGATATAAATTAAAAATAAATTATTTGAATTAAATACAATCTTCTTCAAAAAGTAGTCTTAAAAATATTTCTGCAGTGCCAACTTGCAAATACAGAATGGTACCATTTCAGCATGGTCAACTATTCTATGAAACAAATGTCTAATAAGTTACTTTTTTGGTGTATCTCTATTGAAAGGAAACATGAATTGATTTACGTATTAAGGATATGTGTTTTGCTTGTTAATGTAGTTTTACAAGTAGAACTTTTAAAAAGAATTAAATTTCATCCTTCTATATAGAGAGTTTTGTCAAAGGCTTGTCTTTTAAATTTTAAACTGTGCTTATTTTGTTGCTTTAAGTCTCACTTTAATTGGTTTGCTAAAATATGACTATTTGATTTTTACTTCTATTTGGAATATTCAAATTTATTGATAATATTTCTACTCTCTAGTTGCCATTTGGTGAATTCTCTTAGTTCATAGTGTAATAACAATACAGACCCCTCTCTTTCAAAATTGTGCTCACTTAGGTACTTAGATGTGTTAATTTTACTTTTGCAAGTTTTCTAAACTAAAGACAACAATGTCTCAGGCATATGTCTCTAAATTTTCCCCTTAATACCAATATTCCTTTTCTTGGCTCTCCTGCATTTCTAAACTTCTCTCAAAGCTAAGTCTCTATCTAACCCATTACATAATGCTCTGATGGAGTGCTATTAACTAATAGAAACAGGTCAAAAGAGAAATTTATGCCACTATATGGTTTATTAATTTCATGGGCATGACCAGAAAATTTGGGAAACCAACATTTCAGCTCCTCATTTGTTCTTAGACATAAATATGTGGCTTTACAATGTCATTTACAATAGATAAAAGTAATTATAACAACCCACTACCTGTTTTATTCTCATTCTACATTTCACTAGATTCCCACTGTTATTCGCCTCAGGGAACTTTCCAGGGCCCTGTCCATTCCCTTTGTAATTATTTTATTTTAATATGACTAGGGCTTGCTATTTTACACAACCTCATTTACTGCCTATTCAGACCTTCACTGCACCTATTACCAATAGGTTTTCTTTTTCATATGTGCAAAGTATAATAGTGATCAAAACTACAAAATTATAAATTTAATTCCTATGAATTCTTACACACCTCAAATGGATTAAACCACCCTATTTGTTTCTTTTTGTCTATACACCTGGTATGTATTTTTTTTTTAATTGCGAGGCTTTTTTTTTTGCTAATATTATCAAATCTTCTTCCTACTCGAATACAATTTGTGATCAACCGGGCACAAAACAAAGAATGAAACATACATGCAAGGATACAGATCTACTCTGTGCTGTATTAGCACTTCTATATTATTATCTTGAACCATTTCTTGTTGTTCTGTCATCTTAGCTACACAAGCAAATTCGTCTAGTGCCAGTGTGGGCTTCGGAACTGCTGCTTCTTATTCAGGAAATACAGTAAGGTCTTAAGCTGCTATTTTAAACAGCTGCTCTGTCTCCTCACCTTAACTGAAACTTAGCTCTTCTCCAAGGAAGTCTTTTTCCTTGAAGTCCTCCCAAGTGCTGTTCTCTTATTCCCTCTCTCATACACCTCTGAATTGCAAAGTGGGTTTGCTGTCCTGCTTCCTCACTATTGTTGCTTCATGGCATCATTCATTCATTAAATTAAGGAAAAAACTTTTTAATCCATGTCATACTCTCTACTTCCACAAATCTTTCTGACATTCTTTCTCATTTATTAAATATTTATAGACATCTTTCATTTTTTGGTGCACGCGCACGCGCGTGTATGTGTGTCTTTACTGCAGACTCTTACCATAACTTTTTTACTGTGGTAAGAACAATCAACCTGAGATTTACCTGCTTAACAAATTTTAAGCATACATTGCAACAGTATTGCTAATATAGGCACACTGTTGTACATCAGATATCCAGAAGTTACTCATCATCTAACTGAAAGTTTTTACCTCTTGAAGAGCAATTTCCCATTTCTCCTTCTCACTAGTCCCTGACTCTCATGATTGTCCTATGTTTCTATGAGTTTGACTCCTTTAGATTCCTCACGCGAGTGGAATCATGCAGTATTAGTATTTCTGTGACTGACTTATTTCACTTAGTATAATGACCTCCTGTTTCATCTATGTTGTCAAATATGGCAGGATTTCCTTCTTTGTTAATGCTGAATAATATTTTGTTGCAGGTATATACCATATCTTGTTTGTCTATTCATCCATTTATGAACATTTAGTTTTCCAACATATCCTGGCTATTGTGCATAATGTACTAAGAACATGAGAGTGCAGATATCTCTTTGATATCCAAAATATATTTTGGATAGTAACTTCTTATATTATTTTCTGTGTAGATGGTTTTTGGTTGGATGACATCTCAGTTATCCAAAATTTTCTATCTATATGAATGGCCAGGGTGACACTCCTAAAAATAAACAAAATCCTAGAAATCTGGTCAGCTCCAATCATCCATCTCTCTCATGTTACATTTTGGAAGGTTGCATCACCCAAACTTAGATAACCCTTATCATTTAAACTGTGATTCTTCTGAGAGTAAAATCTGGCATTAATAATAGCCATGCCAGTAAACCACAGTCATAAATGATTACTAAACTGGACATCTTGGGATATATAGCCATCCTCTCATTCAATGATCTATCTAGCAATATTATTGATGTAGCATCCTGCCTATCTACATCCAATCTCTTCTCCTCACTAACCATATACCTTCCAAACAATATTTGAAGTGAACATGTTATTTCAATTATAAAGGAAAATAAGTAAAAACTTTTTGTGGGCATATAAAAACTTATTTGAAATATGTGTGTGTGTGTGTGTGTGTGTGTGTGTGTGTGTGTGTGTGTGTGTGTGTGTGTTTGTATAAAATGATTGGGTGTTGCCAGCATATATGCCTCTTTGTGAACCTGTAGCTTCTTGCTATTTTCTTGTGTAAACAATTGTGCTTCCTTCATTGCCTAGATGTCAGTTTTTACCAAGTTTAGAGTGGTCATTATAAAAACAAACTTCAATTTTCCTATATTGAACTATGATAATCAACAACTAGTAGATAAAGGCTTTCATTCCAAGTATTCTTGGTCAATAAAGGCAAATTATTTGTTCTTATGAACTTGCTGGTTGAGGCTAATGGTATCTCTATGCCTGAAGAATCCCCCTTGGATCCATTTGATATAGCTCTCAAATACCTACTAAGCAAGCATGTTCTGTGTCTGAATAATTAACTGGGCCCAGAAGTGAAGAAAGCCAATGCTGACTTAGCTGCTTGTTGTCATCCTGCTGGAAAACTTTTGTTTTCATGTAGAGAAATAAGAGAAGGATAAAGATGCTTCCAGAAACAAGGATAAATTGCTACCACCAAAATAGAAGTATTCCCAGTCCCACTTTTCAAACCAAGGTTTTTTATGTAAAAAATGTTTATTTCACTTCTCAGCCAGTCACAGTATCATGGTAGAAATCAACATAATATAGAAGATATGTTGTTTCTTGATGAAGGAGGTGAATTTTTTTGTTAAGTCTTTAGAGAATCCAGAGCGGTCCTTCCTAATCATCTTGAGTGTAGCTAAATCTAGACAGGGGCAAGCTGATCGTTAATATAAAGTCAATGACATGACCTTAGGGGTACGATGGGTTTAACTTCCTTAAGATGTTCAATAACATAGAGATTTGAACGTTCATATTTAGATGAATAAGAAGCTAATGTTCAGAAATGAAAAGATAATGAAGATGATAAGTCTGTTGACTTTATCACTGCTTACCAGTTTGATGAGAATGCCCAAACCACCAAGATCCTGTGGTCTCTGGTATAATTGCTGGCAAGATGTGCTTAGACAGAGGTCCTGAAAGCAGCAGGAAATATCCTGATTCTGTGCCTTGGAAAAAGCATACTGTATGGAATGGACCTGTAGGAGTATTTGACTCTGCAGGGAACCAGAGCACTCATGGATAAGGTGCAGGAAGCCACTTCCAGGCGCTTGGTCAGAATCACAGGTGCTAGATGTACTGCCATTTGCTATGGTAAATGGAACAAAAATAATCAGTCACATGATTGTTAAGGAAGGTGTCAGTCTAAATTCTGGAAAGCAAATTTTTCCTTTCTTGCTTCCTGGTTCCTGTGCATCAACCCAAATTCAAATTAATGCTTTCTTAGACGCCCACTCTACTTTAATTAATGTCTTCTCCACATCAAGGCTCACCCAGTGGCCATGAGGTGGAGCATCAGGAATTCTTTCATGGCCTACAGCTTCTCAACACCTAGGTTTTGATGCACTTTGGATTTGGGTTTGCTTACACTTTTCAAGATCCCACTAGAATTTCTTTTTGTGAATAAACTATGTGCTTTCTTGAATGCATGTATTTGTGTTTTATTAGATTAAAAATAAGTAAGTCATACAGCTGTAATCTGTTTTTGAATTATATATATATATATATATATATATATATATATATATATATATATATATAGGCTTTTGTTCATGATTCCTGGCTCATAACTCCCATAATCCTTGTCATAATTTTGGGGTACTCTAGGCCTCATAAGCAGGCCTCAGGATATAGAATCTCTCTCTCTGACCTTTTCCTGTCCTCCTTTCACCTGCCTAAGGCAGGAATCTAATCTGATTGTGGGTCAAAGACCCTCATTCCAGAGTGGGCCCTGCCTCATATCCTGGAGGAAGGAACGCTACACAGAAAAGCCAGGAAGAATCTGAACAGACAGTCCTTGCTGGGTTTAGATCATAAGCTTTTAGTCCAAACATATTTCTACATGGTTGTCAATTATGCCTATGTAATGAAGCCTCCATAAAAACCCCAGGGGGCTAGGTTCAGAGAGCTTCCCGATAGCGGAACATGTGGAGGTTGCTGGAGGGTGGCACGCCCAGGGAGGGCATGGAAGCTCCACATCCTTTCCTCCATACCTCACCCTATGCATCATTTCACCTGTATCATTTGTAATATCCTTTATAATAAACCGATAAATGTAAGTAAGTGTTTCCTTGAGTTCTATGAGCCACTCCAGCAAAATAATAAAACCCAAAGAGGAAAGGGGCCATGGGAACCCCACCTTGATGCTGGGCAGTCAGGAGATCTGGAGGCCTGAACTTGTGCCTCATGTGTATGTGTGTGTGTGTGTGTTTGTGTGTGTGTAGGGGGACACTTTTGGGACTGAACAGTCACCTTGTGGGATCTGACACTATCTCCAAGTAGAGATAATGTCAGAATTTGCTTAGAGCAGCGGTCTCCAACCTTTTTGGCACCAGGGGCCAATTTCATGGAAGACAATTTTTCCATAGACCAGGCAGGGGAAAATGGGTTTGGGATGATTCGAGTGCATTATATTTATTGTGCAGTCAAATCTCTCTGCTGATGATAATTTGTATTTGCAGCCGCTCCTCAGCACTAGTATCACGACCTCAGCTCCACTTCAGATCAGAAGGTATTAGATTCTCATAAGGAGCAGGCAACCTAGCTCCCTAGCATGTGCAGTTTGCAGTAGGGTTCGCACTCCTATGAGACTCTAATGCCACCACTGATGTGACAGGAGGTGGAGCTTATACAGTGATGTGAGTGATGGGGAGCGGTTGTAAATACAGATGAAGCTTCACTCACTTGCCCACCAGTCACCTCCTGCTGTGAGGCCCAGTTCCTCCCAGGCTATAGCCTGAGGGCTGGTGACCACGGCATTAGTGGACACCCAGTTGGTGTCTGCTGCTGGGTGTGTAGGAAAAAACCCTCATATTCAGTCAGAGAAGTTTTCTTCTCTGTTGTTGACTGTTGATTGTTATGGTATTTAGAAGAAAGCACAGTTTGACGAGTGTTTTCCCAAAGCACATAGCATGAAAACAAGACAACTCTAGTTGTGGATTAGGAGGGTAATAAATTGGGCAATCTATTAAATAATAATAACAATACATGTTTAATAATATTTTAAATAATTTTAAAGGAACTTTCTTGTATTCCTAACATGTGATTTATTTACAAAATGGATGAAAATAATTGACACTTAAAAGACTCAGAACTAGAAACAGCATATTTAATTGGAGAATGACTTTCTCCATTTCATCATGACCCTGGGTAGTTATGACCAGAATTTTCCCAAGTAAATATATGTCAATTCATTTTCATTTTCCTCTGTTAGTAATCATTTTTATTATTTCTGTCATATTGCTTTCAGAATTTAATATGTAGCCATGATACTTTTGTTATTACTGGTAACTTCCTTTTATTCATTAATAAAACAAACCTGTTTCAAATTAGGACACCAATGGGGACATTATTTGCATAGGCACAGTGAAGGAGTGATTAGATTAATCAAAACTCTATGATTAGGAGAATACTTCCCTTGTGTCAGTCTCTGATAATTACTCAAAAACCATCACACTGCATGATATATTAATTGAAAATATTGTTGCCCATGCTTTCTCAGCTGCTGCATTTCCTATGAATATATGGCTATGTTTGCTGTTTTAGGGTTTATGAAAATATTCTAGATCATTCATTCCTATAAACAATTTGTGATTAAATCAAGTGTCTGCTATAAGTCTCAATTATCTATTTTTATCATCAAGGTAGTACTAGAATTCATCAGTAGAAGGGCTAAAAAATGCTATTTATTTGTTTTTGTTTTAAATAGAATATAAAGAACACAAACATTCCCTGGAAGTCTCTTATCCACATTAATATGAGAGCAAAAAAAATTTTTTTCTTGTAGTAAGACATAATTATTTCTGCTTTGGAGCTTAGAGGAAATGATTTTACACTACAAAAATTATTATTACTTAGTTAAATATTTTCCTATTTTTAAAGCTCTGATGATGTGTAGAACTAGTGCACAATACATAATTTTTAAAAAGTGTTTTGAATATGCCAATACTCCTGCACAGACATTTTCCTCAAAGTTTCTCACTTCTGTGAGAAAGTAGAAGCTGTCTGTCAACCAGGATCTTGTTCATCATCACACTTCAAGTCATGAATGTTTGCTTTTGCAGTGATAATATTCATTTTTTCTATTTTAACAGATGATGAAGTATTTAACTACTATGGTCTTCTTGTTCTGATCTAAATATAGCCCATTCATGAAGTTGTTTTCTTTTTAAATTGTATACCCTTTGCAAGAACTTCACTGTAGTATTTATACCACTTAGTATCTTGCATTACTAACGGCCAATTTCACTGGAAAACTTCCAACGTGCTGCAGTTGTTCCCAAATGGAACAGCAAACAAACACACAAATGCACCCCACACTGGCTGACATTCAGTTGCTGTCTTCCCATTCCTGGAGGGGAAAAAAAATGCTGCTTCCACATTATCATTTGTCTCAGATTCTCTCCTGAGACCCTTTTAGCCCCCTAACTGTATAAAAACTGCTTTTGCATGACCTCTATGTTGCCAAATACAACGGTCCCTTTTCAGGGCTCTTCTTCCATAACCTCTAGTTGGCATTTGAGCTCTTGATTTTAAAACTCTCTCTGTGATTGGCTCTGTGATAACTACTACTTGAAATATCTCATTTAATCATTAATTTTTTTAACCTCCTCAGTGTCCCATAATATAGCATATTATTAAGCCAAAGATCATACCTGGAGGGCTCACTAGGACATAGTCTTAGATTCTCACCAACATGATTAATTACAATACAAGTAGCAGGCACAGCCAGCTCTCTTTTCTTACTACACATTTTCTGACGGCTACATTTCCAGTCATGGCCATTAATCACAGTAGGTAGAGAATAGATCAAATTGAGACTTACTGGGCTCACATAGGTTTAATTACATCTTATTCTGGGGACTGATACACACAGGTGATGTTTTAACAGACCTTTGTAAATTACCACCAGAATCCATCCATATTCACACAGTTCTATGGAGCATTACAAAAAAATAAACTAAAATAAACAGTAACCCCATTGTATATAATGTATAATACAAAATAAATTTTACATATGCTTATTAAAATTAAATGTGTTTCTCAAAAATTCCTGTCTCTTCCCAAGTACATTACAGTATATAAAATGATTAGAATTATAAAAAATATAACAGTTTTGAAGAAAATCGGTGGAATAAAGTATTTAAATCATTAATTAGGTCCAGAAATATAAATAGTGGAAAGATAAATCTGTACTTTTTAATAAATAATTTGCTTAGCAGTATATACTTAGAAATAAGTTCATAGAGATGGAAATGATAGCGAAAAATAATGAGCATATAAGCATCCCAGCTTTCTTACCTTTCAGGTGGAAAACCCTGATACAAGTGCTACACAGTCTCCTTCAGGTTTCCAGTTACACAGTTACCACCTACTCCTCGATGCAATCTGCATTGCCTCCCTTCCACTGGCTGCTCACTGTCACATTCACTGAACATCGTTTCCAGGAAAAAAAAAAAAAAAAACCCTGAATGAATTACACCTAAGTTCTGCTTCCGAGTAGGATGAAGAAAGCCACAAAAGGATATTACTTCCACCTTAAAACAAAATAAATAAATAAATAAACAAACAAGAACAAAAAACCAGGACAATCAACAGAGTCTTAACTTTTTAATTGCATTAGGGAACTGTGGCTCCAAGGTTACCAGGTGAACCAAAGTGACAGGCCTTTCTAAGGAGAGAAAAGATGGAACGTAGTAGAAAAAGTCAACTACCTTAAAAGCACGAAAGAAGAAAACAACTACAATTTAACAAATTCTTAAGGGTCAAATGTTGTACAGTATGACAGTTTGGAATCCCTGGGAGCCGCAGATACAAGGGAGTTGACACTCATTTTTGAAGTTTCTCCATCGCTAGTTGTTAATGAGATAAATTAAGGGCAGGACAAATAGCTGACAGAAGACCCTCAGGTGGACAAAAGCACAAAACTCTAAGTTGGTCAGTGGCATGAAGCTCTGACCATTTTCTGAATCTTTCTCTCACAGAGAAGCAAACACCCTACACAGCTTGATTAAAGGCAGGTAATGGTTCTGCCACCAGGGTTGTGGAATAGATCCACTGCTTCTAGGTAGAAGCAAAAGCCCTCTACCCTTACGGAAAGGGGTAAGAAATTACCTCAGCTGCCACAGTAAGCTTTGTATCAAGCAATAAACAAAATGATTGGGAAAGAAGCAGGAAACCACTACTCTTGCCCTGATCCCAAACAATGGTACATTGCTTCTGAGAGGAAAAAAAAAAAATAGAAGCAAAAGGCAGCAGTGTCTGATGGAGGGCAAGAAGCCTACTTGGGTGTGAGAATCCTGCACTGATCCAAGCAGAGATCAGTATTGCCATGGTAAGTTATGAAAACTGTTTCCTACCCAAGATTGGCTCAGACACAAGGCAGATTTGGCTGACATGTCGAATACCGACAACATTCCATCTCCAAAGGCCAATGCAATGAGGCAGGAGAAGCTAAAGACAGAACCATCCTACATCCATCTTGACCCCTGCATCAAGTAATTGCAATGACAGCGTATCTAAAGAAAGACCTGTTGTGGTACAGGCTTGTTCAGGGATTACGGAAAGATGAGAGTGGAGTAGGAAGACTGAAAAATCTCTTTGACATCCCATACCCATATCCAGCATTTGGTATCAGCTTCCCTAAACAGAAACAACTTGAAGTCTCAGTAGAAAGATGATAATTATAGAAACAACAAAATTCAAACCCAATTCAACTCCTAAGATTGACTAAACACCTCATGCTCACAACTTGACAAAAGAAAAGGCATACCCATTTTACGGTACACACAATATTTACCTCATTGTCTACTGTTCATTTGCACACATTGTTCATCATAATATTTAAGAATATGTGTTTAAAAAAAAACTAGAAAAATTAGTCATGGTCAAAAGACAAAGCAATCACCAGACCTAGACCTTGAAATGATTCAGCTATTGTAACAATCAGGCAGAAACATAGATTAAATATGTAATGCTATAGATGACACAAATAAATATGTCTGTAGAGGTTGTGATTTAAGGAATGATTATAATTTATATTTTAAGCGTATTAAGTTTAAAGTTAGCAAGTGAATATATCTACAGGTTAGTGCTCATGTGAGACTGGATTACAGAGACATAAGGAAAAATACAAAAGACAGGTTTTGTAAGTATCTGTATAAAGAACACTGAGAGCAATGACTAAGACATAGCTTGAAAAGAAATTTAAAAAATAATAAAACTCTAAAAAAATTATATTTAAGTTGTGCATACATCAAAAAGGAAAGTGAAATCTAGTTGTCAACAATTTAGAATAAAAATCAAGCAAAGGATTCTGTCACAGATTACAAAGGAGAAAAGGGTTTCAAACAGAAAAGGTGAATAGAAGATGCAAAATAAAAACAATGAAAAGATGCGATTAGGTATGTGAACTGTTGTGTGCTCATGTTCTAGATAGCAATTTTACTAAAATGGTGGCAGAACAGGTCAAAATTAAAACACATGTTATGGTGAAGGTTTGGAATAAAGGATTTTTATGGAGGTATATTATTTTTTAACTGAGTGATTTAATAATTATAAATACATGTAAAAGAAGTGTTGAGAATATTTTTATAGCTATATATTCTTTATAATTAAATTCACTTCAATTTAATAATATAAATAATAATTTTATTCCAACAAATAAATACCAAGTTTCAACACATTTTGAATAAAGTTTTTTTGTCATTTAGGATAAAGTATGATAAAATGGGAGCCTTAAATTCTAGTAAGGTAAATTTATTTTAAAAATAAGTATCTAATTATTCAATAAGATGTAAGGCTAAAAATCAGCAAAAACGTGGTAGAATGTTAAGTAAACCTGAGCTATGTCAGGTTTAAAAAACAGAAATTATAACATGTAACTAACAATATTTAACAGTTTATATTTTAGTTCTCAAGTAAAAACTGCATTTCAATTTAGTCATTGTATTCCTTTTGGGCTAGACCTC
>RJWJ010002313.1:0-103815 GCA_004363605.1 Indri indri
TGCTGGGAAAACTGGATAGCCACATGTAGAAGACTGAACCAGGATCCACACCTTTCACCTCTCACAAAAATCAACTCACGCTGGGTAACAGATTTAAACCTAAGAAATGAAACTATTAGAATTCTAGAGGAAGAAGTTGGAAACACTCTTCTAGACATTGGCCTAGGCAAAGAATTTATGAAGAAGACCCCAAAGGCAAGCACAGCAACAACCAAAATAAATAAATGGGACCTGATCAAATTGAAAAGCTTCTGCACAGCCATTGTTTTATCATTTATCTTTGATGTCTTGTTTCAATGACTCCATTTTCTCTTTATATTTTTTATCAGGGAATGTTTTCTTCAAATGTGGATTTATTATCTGTACTCCCTTCTCTCCTCCCTACACTCTCTTGCTTTCTCCCTCTCTCCATTTCTCTCCTGTAGTATTTTTGTAGCATTTTCATTCTGTATCTTTTCATTGCACTCATGTTTAAATTAAACACTTCTCTGAGAAATTCTAGATATAGTGGGATAAAATATTGCTTTACCCCCCTCTCATTTTGTATCTTCTTCAGAGCTTTAGTTTAAGTGCTAGGCATTGGGTGTTCGAGCCACATTCTGCTGCCCAAGGGTAGTGACACTCAGTGGATCCCTACTTTCTTGTCTGTAATTTCCTTAAAATGCCTGTAACAAGATTTATTCTACTTGGTTTATTGATTATCTGTCCTTACTAGGCATCATGATCAGCTGGAGGGAACTTTTAAAAAGTACCAGTGCCTGTGCCTTACCTCCAAAGATTCTGATTCATTTGGCCTGGGGCTCAGGAATTGCATGTTTCAGCACCTCCCAAGGTGGTGACTCTAATACACAGTTAGGACTCAGTGGCCCAAGTGGTGACACAACCGATTGCACACAGAGGTACCTTCAGCTTCAGGTTGTCCTCTAACTCAAGATGATGTCCTAGAACCTTTCCTTCCCACAAATACAATCAATGTCAGAGGTCAACTTTTCCCACTTTCTCCTCCCCTCTTAGATAATAGAGAAAAGACAATGTAAAACCTTTGGAGTTTTTGCCACAGTGCTATTATCCTGTATGTCTGGGGCAGGGGGAGAATTCTTCAGGGTATGATCTCTAGCCTCTTCTTTCTAAGCCCTTCATTGCTTCAAATAATTTTGTATGATTTGATTTCTTGTTTGCTTTCTATTTTTGCCTACTCTCAGTTATTGCTAGACAGAATGAGCTGTGGGTGATAATTATTGTTATGTCCATACTAGCTTCTGTCCTAAACTGTAAAAACCAAAATGAAGCCTCACTGACTTTCTGGTCTTTGGCGAGATACTGAGGTTGGCAAGGAGTGGCTTCCCTTCTTGAGAGATTTTCCAAATGTTTTCCTTTCAATCTACTTTCAGAATTTTTTAATGCAGTCACATTATTTCCACTGTAGTAATTCATGGGAAAGAGGGTCTTGATGAGAGCTGTATCTGTGAGAACTTTGTTTCTCATTTCCCTTAACTACAACTCTTCAAAGATTGTGGCATGAGTATGAGCCTTTCTTTTTTTGATTGCTGCTTATTTTTCCATATTTTATATGAACTTATATGTATTATTATTCTTTTCATTAAATTTTATGTGAACTAGCTTCACTCTATCATCTTACACTTAGAATTTTTCTGTTGTCTTCATTTGTTTATCTACTTTATTTATATTTATGAAGTACTGTATTTCTTGCTTCTATATCTTCCTCCATACCCGTGGTCTAGGGTGGCCAAAAGCCTACATTTTCTAATCTGTGATGTAGTTTAGGGTATTTACTCCTATACTAGAATGGCTTTGGTTTGTGAGAATTAGCCACTGGAAATTAACAGTATAAGTAATCAATTTGTTATTCTATTCATCAAATATAGAAGTATCCTATTGTTATATTTTCTAAATGATATAGTACCAGGGTATAAGACACAGAAATATTTCAGGGAACATTTCATGACAGAATAAATCTCAAAGGTTTGACTTGGGGAAATGTGATAATTCAGCTGACATTTTAGAGCAGTGTAGTTCATATCTACTCACAAAGGAGTTAGGAAAGGTTACCTTTATCCCTTAAAAGATTTTGCAGATACATTTTCTGCTCTGGATGATATTGGGTAATAATACTAGTTTGGCCATTTGGTCTCAAGGTTAATGTTTCTTGGTATCAGGTGACCAAAAGAGAGTTATATCAGATGTTTAATCTGCTTATTCCTTCAACAAATTTTGATTAGGTGCCTACTATATGCTAGTCTGTTTTAGACACTAGAAATAAAGCATTTGTATCAAAGAGACACAACCACTGCTCTTTTGGAGCTTATGTTCTAGTAGGGGAAATAGACAAAAACAGATAGATAAAAAGACCATATTTTTATCAAGTAGTGATAAGTGTGAGGGGACAAATAAAGGTGACAGAAAGGACAGAATTATGGAGTGGGATTGGGAGCTAGCTATCTTAGATAAAATGGTCCGGATAGTCTCTCTGATTTAGGTAACATTTAAGCACAACTTGTTTCAGTGTCTGTGGAGGTATGTGAGTGGGACTAGGAAACTACTCACATAAGATGCTCTATGAAAAAAAGAATCTACAGTTACATAAGTTTGTGAGCTGCTACATGCTATATTTTTCTCCTGGAGATTCTAAATGAAGATTAGTATGATAAAGGCTCTTGGAAGTTCTGCAGGAAAGAAACCAGTTAACTTCATATACCCCAGTGTTTCTGGAACATATTCAGTGACATTTGTGTAAAATTTATATCTCAGGGAGGAGGTGTAAGTTTGGGGAAACACTGGAGAAGTGTGATAGGGTAGCCACATTAAGTGTCAAAAACAGAGAAGGCCCTCTTTAACCAAAGCCCAATTATTTAGGACCCATAATTATGGGAATGTCTGTGCTGAATCTTCTTCCCACTTTCCCGGCCATAACCCACTTTGAGGAAAAAGAGGCAAATGGTAATTAAACAGACTGAGATGGAGATATAAAAACATCAGAATTCTTAAAATTAAAATAAAACCAATAACTATGTTTTCATGGAGTTCATTGGGCTAGAATACGTTCAGCCCAGTCTCTTATAACTGCTGCAGGTTTAGTGTTATGCTATTAATATATGTTCAGGATACCCTGAGGCCCAGGAGAATGGTGGGCACTCAAAGGGGAATTCAGCTACATTCGTTAGTCTAGCCTTTTTTCAGATACAATAAAGGAATCACATTTTAGGATGATTTTCCATATCAGGGGTTGAATCCATATGCTGCTTATTCTGTAGTTAACCAGAAATTATAAATGACCCTAAGCCTACCCAATACCTATTCCATCAAGCTTTCAGAGATGACAACTAAGTGAGTGAGTGGGGCCAGGGCCATGGTGGTGGCTACTGTTAGTCACAGTCCCAAGTTTCTCTGCTGAAATAGGCAGGAGTATTTGAAAATAAACTGGGCAGTATCTAGGCTCTGTTGATGGGGAGAAGAAAACTTGTGGTGCTAAAGTTTCTTCCTAAACTCTTGTGCATCTACTCAAATGTGTTTCTATAATCTTGGCTGCCATTTTCAGGGTTTGCTTTATGTGAGAATAAAGTCCTTTTTCAAATGCAAAAAGTCCTTGGAAGATCTATATCTTGGAGTGTCAGCCTGCTTTCAAAAGCATTAATTCAGTAGTTCCCAACCTTTATTATACATAATAATCACCTTGGGGGGGGGGATTGCTAAAAATTCAGTTTCCAAGGTATCTCCCTGATAGAGAGTCTGGTTCAGCAGGTTTGGAGTGTGGCTCAGTTATCTGCTTTTGAAACAACTCCCCAGGTGATTTTAATGCAGTGGTCCAAGGATTACAATAAGATAAACATTAGATTGGTTCAAAGCTTTCCCATCCCCATACCAGAGGCCTATATTTCTTACTTCCATTTTGGATTTAGGTCTATGCTCTGGAGTGTTGCCATTGAGAATCATTTGGTTCACCAACACTGGCACTGGCACTCCAGCATTTTCTCTTCCGTGGTGAAGTTGCTTCTTCCACTGAACTGTGCAATAGAAAAGGTATGTCAAAGCTTCTTACTGGGTCTCTAATTTTTGGAGCCAAGAGGTCCCTCTTCCTGACTCTCCATATAATGAATCTTCAAATGGAGATATAGTCACAGCATGCTTCAATAATTTTTTTGAGAGTCTATGAGGTTCAAGGTCACGAGGAAGATGTTTTATACTTTCGAAGCACAGTTGTTAATGGAGCCTTTAAGACCTTTATAACTGGAACAATTTCTCAAAAGGTGCTACCCTCCGGAGTTCAGAATCCAAATTCAGAATAAAGATGAAAATATTTTTTGCTCTCAAAGCTCTACCACTATGCTTGGTAATTTCTATGCTCTTGCAAAAATCAAATTGAATGTGCTTGTACATAAAACATCATTTAATATTCTGGGCAATTTATTTTTAAAGAGGAACTATCAGTCTTTTGACAAGCTTCAAACTTAACTCTAAGAAATGTCAAGGTCGAGCATCAAGTTTATCTCATCAATCTTTGTAGTTTTACAGCTAGCAAAGGAACTAGCTAACATTATCTTAGGGTCATGAAAACATTTGTTTATTACGTCAGCAGACATGAAAATCTCTGTCTCTTGTTTGATATTTTATTTTAGTACTTGAACACAGGCTACAATGTCTGAATATTTTGTATCATCTTCAAATTCTAATAAACATTGTAGAAAATCCAATCTTTGGGGGAATATATATGAATATCATTTCTACTGTCTGAAAAATGCCAAATATCAGGAAATGACTCTTCTTTAACAAGATTTAAGTGATATCTCATAGGTTGGACAGTGGGGTGGCTGCACCTCCACTTTCTTTATATTTTTTATTCTTTCCCCAAACCACTGAAAGTTTTCGTGTAGATTTTCTCCTTCTATTAGGCAACCACTGGCTGCTGCTTATACTGTCTAATCTGAATATTCTCTTATGAGAATATGGGGAACTGACTATAGATATAAGATTTACATTAAGATCTTTATTTGTCTTGTTTAAGATGCAAAACAGTATTTACTACATCCTGAATCCTAATTTCTGGTGGTAATCCTACCTCTTTTGTTCATTAGGGGGTGTGTCTATATACTTTTGTTCTCAGTCACTAATTATTCTTAATTTGGTTATTCCATTGTCTGCAATTTAAATTAGATAGTGGGCAAATAGATTACTTGTGCTTATGTAGCAAGCCCCCTGGTTTTATTGATTATTCCGGGAATATTTTTTAAATTTTTTGTTTCAAAATATTAAGGGGCGCAAATGCTTTTGTTACATGGATAGCTTTAATAATGTTTGAGTCAGGGCTGTAAGTGTACCCATCACCATAATAGTGTTCACTGTGCCCGTTAGGTAGATTTTTGCCTCTCCCACATCCCCCTTGCTTGATTTCCAATGACTTTTACTTCCCATGGTGCACATGTATGCCCCTCGGTTAGTTCCAATTTATTAGAGAGTACATGTGGTGTTTGTTTTGGGGAAAATATTCAGCATCTCAGAAATCAAATTTGAGGTTCTGATCACAGCTTCTCTTCTAAGTATTATGTACATTTTTAATATATTTTGTGCTAAGAAGTAAAATTTGTAAATGACATGTATTGAGTGTCAGGCCCTGTATTAAGTATCTTCACATATATTGTCTCACTTTTAGCTATTGATGACTCCGTTTATGCTCCATTTTACAGTAGAGCTCAATATACATTCATTCATCGATTCTCTCAATAAGTAAGCTATTCATATTGAGAGCCAACTATATACAGTTTATTCTACCACGCCTTGGGATGGGGATTGTATTTAAACTAAAGACATATTATAAAAAAGAAATGAAAGCCTTAGCAGAAGGTCACAAGTCAACCCATCGAAAAATGTGAGTGTACTTACGTGTACCAGGTGTGGGTGTTGTGGAATACTGATGCTCAAGAGTACCATTATGTAATCCTTTATTTAAAGCAAATAGAGGAGTTTATATTTCCTGTGTTTCTACACTCTTACCTATCTCCATCCAAATCATCTACTCTCAGTACTTTATAAATTTGGATTTTCTTATAGTGGATTTCCTTAATTTAAAATGTGGGCCATGTAAAACCCAGATGGGGAACTTTGTGATACAGAAATAGGATTTAGTATTTGGACCATTTTAATATAAGGAAAACATGGTCCTAGTGTGGTGTTTTAGTGCTGCATGGATGTTTTCCCCATCACAAAACTGGAGTTTGTGATTAGGAGTTAGCAGTCTGCAAACTGAAACCCAACTGGGTTGCCGAAAGGCAGGCAGCTGCAAAGGAAAGCTCAGGCAATTATGGGTTTGAAAGAAGAATAAAAGCTTTCCCTAGCCGTTCAGGATTGTATAATCAAATCTGTATCTGTCAATTGCTAGAGTCAGATCATGGAGTTTGCCTATGATTACATAATCTGAAACTCAGGATGTGCAAAACCCATTAAAAGGGATACTTGGGAAAATGAGCCTGGTACTGTACAGACTTTGAAATTGCTTTTCATATGTTATCTCCAAATAATCAAATCTAGGGAGGAGAGGAGCAAAGCAGGAAGTGACGGGTATTTTGCTAAAGAAGAAAATAGGCATTTCTGTCTTATTGTTTCCTCCCTGAAATGGTGGTTATAATAATAATAATTTTTAAAAAATCTAGCAAGAGCTTTTGCCTCTACCACTTGAAAGTGAGAAGTCAATAGACAATGTTTCCTAAAACCTCCACCCTTGTCCACACTCCCAAATGCAACCCCTCCTCCCCTTCTGTTTTTCCCTTTCCTCAAATAGGTTTTATTTAACTAATTCTTCTATTTGGGTTGATGCTGATTTTCACACATTTATTCTAATAAACGTATGTACAAGACAGCCAACCAGGTACTCTGTCCTGTAACTTACATCGTTGACTGTGCTGTGCCAAGGAAATCATTATCCATAACATATAGAGCTTACTCTCTTGGTCTAAACAAAACTTTTATGGTAGCCATATTGGCAAAACACTGCTGACATAAATTTTATGTGGGGATAAAAATATGCTTGGAGGGGGTGTAAATTTTATATGGATATATAGATTTCAGAATTCAAACTTGACAAATTGATGAGATGGCCAGGGAGAGCTGAATTTTCTTTTTTAAAAGGTGATAAAAATAACCCAAGGGCTGTAGACTGAGATAAAAATAAATGCGCTACATAATGTATTTGATTTAATTTATGATGTCTTTCCTGTGGCTGTTCTTAACAGACTGGAAGGAAGCGCGGCTGTAATGCCACTGGGCCCTGATTTCAGCCAGCAGAGTTAGTTGGTGTTGATTCCTTACTACTGAAGGCTCTTCCTCCAGGGTGAGTGTAACAGGTGCAGGGAATGCTATGAAGCACTGCCCAGATCCTTCTTCAAGGAAGGACTTGCTGCTCAGCTACCAAGAGTCAGGTCAGCAGACAGCCTGCAGGGTTTGCTTCGGTTACAAAAGGTCACCTCACCCTAGCGTCACACTTTTTCCCAAAGCACCCATATCCAATGTGGGGATAAAAAGCGCTGATCATCTCAGTCCACCTGGGAACAACTCTGAAGAGCCATTCTAGCTCCATAGCTCCCTGTGGGGTAGACCAAGTCTATCCTTAAGCTCGCACTGCAACTCTGACTTTTCTCTCTATTCCTTTTGGCTTCCTTTCCTTCTCTACTACAAACGTTGCTACTACAGGCACTTCTTAATAAATATGCTGGATGCTAACCTCTTTCTCAGTATCTGCTTCCCTGGAAATGCAACCTGGGACCAGGGCCATGTTATGACTTTTATGAGCCCTAGGCACTTTTGCCTTCATGGACCTATTCCTTCATAAAATAATATTAAAAATGATATTTTATGGCTATATTGGTATAAAGATGAATATATTAATATTATATGTTGAAATACTTTTTTTCTACCTGAAAGTTCATTTTTTTTCTGATTTTAAAGAAAGCAAAACAATTTTGTGGCCCCCAGGCACTGTGCCTACCATGCTGAATGGATAAGTTGCTCCTACCTGTGACAGGAGGCAGTTGTGTACCAAGCACAAGACAAAATTATAAAGCCTGAGAAGATTTTTTTTTCTCACTCTTTCTCTTCCAACCCTGAGTTGTCAGGTCCCCTAACTATTGCCACTTTTCAGGGAAATCAACTTGTAGCTAGCCCTTTTAGAAAGGATCACTTATACTAAGATATAGATGGTTAAAAAATCTGAAATTTAATTATTTTAACTCTGCAAGATGTTGGTGGTGGAGGCTTGCTTTGTATGACAGAATAGTTCTTATTACTGATTGGGTCATTTCCTTCCCACTCCCCACCTTCTTTCCCTGTGCACATTTTCCGTTGCCCTTATAGATCTTCTTAAGGGGCCATAGATTGAGCCTCAGGCCTAGGAGAGGCTCAAATTGTCCTTATCCATGGCCCTATCTGTGTGCGGATGGTGTAGGGAGGAGTAAGAGGTTATCCTTTTCCTCCTGCCTCCTTGATGCCATCATTCCAGACTGATCAACTATCTTCTTTTTTGGCTTGCTTGGACACTAGATGGTTCTTTTTGTTTGCTTTTGACAATCTAGAAAATGAATATTTTTGTGTGTCTACTACGTACCAAACATTGCACTGGGGTGCTTTTTATTCTCAATTAGATATTGCAGGATATCCTAGCTCAGCCTGATCTTGGATTCATAATCTGTCTGTGTGCTGAATCAGTGGCTCACATGGGGTATCAAACTGCATTAACTGAAGAGCCTAACAGGAAGGAGACCTAAGAGAAGTAAACCATTGTGCTTAGGTGACTAGGGGTCAGAGACAGAGAAGGGTTAACACAGAAGAAAATTGCCAAGAGAGGAAATAGATCATCATGGCTAGAAGTGTTGATTCTGGAGTCAAGTTGCCTGGATTCGAATGCTGGCTCCACCACTTATTTGCTGAATAACTTTGGGCAAGTTACCTGACCTTTCTGTGCCTCTGTTGCCTTACATGTAAAATGGGGATGATAAGTACTAACTTCATTGGGTTGTAGAAAGGATTAAATCCATCAATTACAGGGTGCTCCCAAAGTCGCTATACATAGGGAAAATGGGAAATTGTAGCTAAATGTATCTTTATTTACAACATCACAAAATTTTTCCTTCAAGGCACATTTAGCTACAGTTTCCCATTTTCCTTATCTGTGGTGACTTTTGGGGCACCCTGTATATAAATCATTTAAAACAATGCCTGATAATTGCCTTAAAATTAGCTAGCTGGCTGGGTGCGGTAGCTCATGCCTGTAATCCTAGCACTCTGGGAGGCCAAGGTGGGAGGATTGCTTGAGCTCAGGAGTTGGAGATCAGCTTGAGCAAGAGCAAGGCCTTGTCTCTACTAAAAATAGAAAAAAAATAGCCAGGTGTGGTGGCACGCACCTGTAGTGTTCCAGCTACCCGGGAGGCTGAGGCAGGAGGATCGCTTGAGCTCAGGAGTTTGAGGTTGCTATGAGCTATGATGCCACTGCATTCTATCCCTGGGCAACAGAGTGAGACTCTGCCAAAAAAAAAAAAAAAAAAGCATGCCAGTTAATGCTATTATGTTGTCTATTGTCCTTAGCCCATGGACTAGTTTTCTTAGCCCCTAGGGACCTAAAGACTATAGACAGAAGCTGAAAAAGTTGTTTTTAGAAGGGTTTTTGTGAGATTGAGTATCAGTAGCACTGGTCTGGGCCCAGGTGACAAAATACAATACACCTTCCCCTTTTCTGCATGGAAGCAGAAGGTACCGTTTGGTATCTTGGGGGTTTGTGAACACTAGGAAATAGTCCCCTGAGCAGGTAAGCTGTACTGTTATCTGGAACCTGCCCCATGAGGTCAGGAGATGAAGGCAGAGGTGATTGCTAACTTGTGGCAACAAATTATCAGGACTGAATCAAGTTGCTATGGCTTGCCATGCTCCCTCCAATACTGCCTCCCCCATTTATATGACTCATATATATGTGAATAGACCCAGACTCTGGGTTGGAGTTAGGAAGAGTAGCAGCTATCATTTGCTTGAAGTTGGATTAGATGCTTGGCTGAATGGCCCTTTGCTCACTGGGTACAAGACACACTGTGACCAGTACTGTAGCTCCCCTCTATTTAGCCTCTGTCTGGAGACATGTGTTTTCTGGAAGGCCTTCACTTTATGACCTTGTCATAAACAGATTTATTAGGCAGAACAATGGGAGATGAAAATAACTCAGAAGGGTGAAAATGTAGGGGTTAGTAAGTGTTCATTTCAAACAAGCATCTTTGCTATAATGAAATAATTACTATATCTAGATAAAGCAGACTAACTTGGAACAAGCACACATTCTTGGCAGGAAGTCGATCACATGCTGCACAGTTCAATTTATGGGCAGCTACAGACAGCTTTAAAATATTTTTTTCGTTTAATGTGATGTTGAATTATTGAACCCCCTTTTGTTAAACATTTATTAACAATCCAGTCTTATTCTTAAATAATTCCTCTCCCTGTTAACTTCATCTTTCAGAATCATCCTTATTAAATTTCTCAGAATGTTGGGGAGCTGGGCTTCTTTCATATGATCCACTACAAGGGGTCTGACTGGTCCATTGCTAGTAAGGCTGCCATTTCAATGGTGACCTTGAAAGATATTGCAAAGCAGCATTTAACATGAATCTCTCCTAAAAACAAAATCTCTTCTTTGATTCCCACAGTCTCATTCTTTCCTTTTTTTCCCTCATCCTAACTTCTTAAGTAGATCACACTCGTTGTCTCCACTTTCGCACCTCTATTCCCTATTCATTCTGCTGTAAATTGGCTTCTGCTGCCATTATTAACGGAAACTCTGCTTGCCAAGGTCAACACTTTCACTGGGCAATGTTGTCCACTCATTATCTATGTGCTTATGATTCCCAGGTCTATATTTTTAGCCCCAACATCCCCCTGAAATGTCAGCCTTAGATATTTGATGGCCTGCCAGCGTCTTCAGCTGGATATCTCACAGGCAATTCAAACTCTATATGTCTAAAATGGAGCTCATCATCTCCCCCTTTAAATCCATTTCTTCTTCTGTCTTATTTTGTCACCCAGTTGAAAAGTCATATTTTATTCCTTTCTTTATTTCACCTCTTAAATCTAATAAATCACTATGTCTAGTTGACTGTCTCTCCTAAATATTCCCTGCATCTATCCTTTCTACTCTATCCCTACTAATGCTCTCTCACTTTAACTTCTAGGCTATAATAATATTTCCTTAATAGATCACTCATCTTCTCCCCTTCAGCCCATTCTCCATGCTGCCACCAGGGAGATCTTTCTACAATGAAATCTGACCTTGTCACTTCTCTGGTTGAAACTCTGCAAAGCTCCCCCATTACCCACTGAATAAAGCTCAACCTACCTCATATGGTGTATAAGCCCCTCCAGGACCTGATTCTGCCTATTTTTCCAGTCTTGCCTTAGCAATGTTTTTCATTCCTTCCTTATTCCATGCCATTTCTTGCTTTGTACTTTGCATATACTACCCATTTTTTTTTTTTTTTTGAGACAGAGTCTCACTCTCTTGCCTGGGGCGAGTGCCGTGGCGTCAGCCTAGCTCACAGCAACCTCAAACTCCTGGGCTCGAGCAATCCTGCTGTCTCAGCCTCCCGAGTAGCTGGGACTACAGGCATGCGCCACCATGCCCGGCTGATTTTTTCTATATATATTTTTAGCTGTCCAATTAATTTCTTTCTGTTTTTGGTAGAGATGGGGTCTCGCTCTTGCTCAGGCTGGTCTCGAACTCCTGAGCTCAGGACGATCCACCCGCCTTGGCCTCCCAGAGTGCTAGGATTACAGGCGTGAGCCACCGCGCCCAGCCTATATACCACCCATTTTGTCTAGAATGCTTTTCTCTCCCTACACATTTCTGGCCTGTATAATTTGATGTATATTTAAGATTCAGCTTAGGTCTATCTTCATTAGGAAATAGCTTCTGTCTGCCATCTCTACCCCCAGGGTAGGTTAATACTTCTTTTTTTGTGGTTCTATAATACCGTAATAATTGTGCATACATCTCTCATTTTGTCTCCCCCATCTTATTGTAATTCTTTGTTTATATATCTGCCCTTCCTCTAGATTGTGCACTCCTTAAGGTTAGAGGCCATGTCTGTCTTGCTCACAGCTCTATCTTCTGCATCCAGCACAACTCTAGTGTCTAAACAGGAACTCGATAGATGATCAATAAACCAATTAATAATGATACCAACCATTTATATTCCTATAGCATTGTACTGTTATAAAGTTATTTCCCACATATTGTCTTATTTGAATCAACAGAATCAGATTCAGCACAAAATGAAAGGTATTCTAAAGGGAGGCAATGTTGCAGAGTAGGCAGGCATTTAGGTTTTGGAGTCATGTAGTTTTACCTTTGAATCTTGATTCTACTACTCACAAGCTGTCAGCTCTTGAGCAAGCCACTTAACCTCTCAAAGGCTTGTTCCTCTCATATGTAAAATGGGAATAATAATAGTTCCTACCTCATAGGGTTGTTATTAGAATCAAATGAGAGAAACAATTCCTGCAAAACACTTAGAACAGTGCTTTGCACATAGTAAATGCCCAATAAGTATGATTATTATTTTTATAGTATAATAATTATTGTTATCTCTCATTTTTTCCATGTTCAGATTTTCTTCTTCAGGCTTGGGCTAGATCATCAAATACCATATACAAAGCACTTAGAGCCAGGCGCGGTGGCTCACGCCTGTAATCCTAGCAATCTGGGAGGCCGAGGTGGGTGGATCGTTCTGAGCTCAGGAGTTCGAGACCAGCCTGAGCAAGAGCGAGACCCTGTCTCTACCAAAAATAGAAAGAAAAATTGATTGGACAGCTAAAAATATATAGAGAAAAAAATTAGCCGGGCATGGTGGCACATGCCTGTAGTCCCAGCTACTTGGGAGGCTGAGACAGTAGGATTGCTCGAGCCCAGGAGTTTGAGGTTGCTGTGAGCTAGGCTGACGCCACGGCACTCGCCCCAGGCAAGAGAGTGAGACTCTGTCTCAAAAAAAAAAAAAAAAAAAAAAGCACTTAGAACAGTTCCCAGCACATAGTAAGAATTCAGAAAGTAATGCCTATTATAATTATAAGTGATGCTGTCCTTTATATTTGCTGGTTTACATATGTGGCAGTAAAAGAATTGCTTTGGATTTAAAATTATTTATCTTTTGCCTCAAGCTGGGATGAAGTAATAAATTATCCTGTTCATGTCAACAAAACGCAACCTGTGCCTTATTCTGAGTCAGTGGCAAGTACTGAGAAACATTTTTCTCAAAGAATTAAGAAATACTTGCACCCCAAAAATTCAACGAAAAATATCTTTGTTTCCTAGATAATATTAAAAACTCAATTTATTTATTTGTTCACCAAATAGTTATTGAATAGTTACTGTGGATCAGGAGTTGTGCTGAGAACTGCCCTCAGGGAGCTTAGTGTTTATAGCACAGACCTACTAAGTTAGAGTCTTCAGGTATGAGCACTAGATTTTAGAACTACTGCTCTAGGGTAAATGTAGAGATGCATAGTCTCAGGAAATGAAGGTTTAATAGATAGTTTAAACCATAGGTCTAGCCTGCAATGCACATTTAATGTGGCCTTGAAAAAGTCCTATGTAAATTGATTTTCTTTTTCCTACTGCCATTCCGGAGCTACTATATCTTCATTTCTAATTGATCTTCAGTGGATAGAGTTTTTATTTCCTTTTTCTTTTTTCTTTATTTAAAGGATTAGCAAATACTATATCAAGAGTATTTGCAATGTCATCTGGCAAAAGAATATGCTGGGCAAAAGGAGTAGATGAAGTCCTGTTTTATATTAGGGCAACCATATGGCCATCCCCACTGTTCCTTCACAGTCTACTCCTTACTAGTTTTCTTTCTTCTTTTCACTTGAGTTATCAGCTACATGGTATAATCAATGCTTACCAAATTATATAGTAAATAATGCACTCACTTTCTAAGCTGATTCTGCTGCTGTTCCAGCAAAAATTTCAAGGAGAAATAAAACCTTTTTGATCCTTGGCCTCTTGAGGATGGAAAGCTCAAGCCTGATTCTCTAGAATATAAGCTTCCCTCCCAACCCTTGCCACTATAGCTAGTGACTTGTCTTCTTGATGAAGTTGTGTTACTGTATACTGGTTCTGAGCTGCAAGCATCAGAAATGCACTCAGGCTACATGAAGTTAAAGAAGAGATTGGTTAAGGACATCAAGGACTCGTAATTGAAGAGAGGCTGGAAAACCGGGTTTGCAAAGAACAGAAAGTAAGAAGCTCACAGTAACAGCCTACTTAGAATATTGCTGCACTGCTGCCACTACTTTCACCACAAATAATTGAGTTCCACTTTCTTGCTTCTTTTACTAAAAATTCAGACTCCTCATAGAGCATCTGATTGGCTCTGTTTGTCACATGTCTACTCCCTGGCTATATGGGGGGGCTAGTGGAAGAAAGATCTGGACTCCTTTGTATTCACAGTGAGAGGTGGGAATGAGAGGTGAAGCTAAGAACTACTCTCCTGCGCAGCCTATCTACAATGGGGGAGAAATGTTTTCTCTCAAATTGGGACACTATTAAAGACAGTACTTAGATTATGGGCAGTTTCTCTCCTGAAATCACTTTCATTAGGCTTTTATACTCACCTCTCCACAAAAATGGTTCATCAAGGTCACTAATAATCAATAAATTGCCAAACCCAATGGTTAATTCTCAGTCTTCATCTCATTTGACATTTTAACAGCATTTGTCAGAGTTGTCATCTCTTTTTCAGACCACTTTGTTTACCTGCCAAGATATTATTCTGTCCTATTTTCTCTTTAGCCCCTCATTAGCAATTTTCTTTGCTGGTTCTTCTTTATCTCTGTGACTTCTAATTGTTATAGTGTGCTAAGGCTCACTCCTTGGACTTTGTCCTTACTCCTTGATGACGTTATCCAGTCCCATGTCATTAACTGCTATCTCTATACTGACTGCCCATAAATTTTTGTCTTTAGCTCAGACCCTTCCCTGAAGCCCAGACTCCAATAGCTAACTACTTAATATTCATTTTCACTTGGATTTCTGAAAAGCATCTCAAATTTAACATATTAAAGACCCAACTCCTGATCCTGCTCCAAACCTATTCTTCTTTCCCATTTTGGTAATTGATGATTCCATTCTTTAAGTTTCCCATGCCTAAAACATTGATATCACCTATAGCTCCTCTCTTTCTCTCATACCCCAATCTATAATGAAATCTTATTCTTACATTCAAAATATATCTAGAACCTGACCACTCCTCAGCACCTCTACTTCTACCATTTTACTCCAAGGCACAATCTATTTTCACCTCCGTTATTGAAAGAGCCTATTAATTGATCTTCCTGTTTCTACCCATGTATATAGTCTACTCTCCTATAGCAGCCAATGTAATCTTGTTAGAGCATAAGTAAAATCACAGTACTCCTAGGGTCAAAATATTTCAGTGGCTGAGCTATTTGAACCAGGATTCTCATGTAACATGGACTGGGAAGTCTCTAGCCACATTATTATATAAAATACTTGCTACTTAACAAATTTACTACTTAGAAATGGATAAAAGTTTCTAACAAATGGACTAGGCTCCACAAGGGCTGATCCAATTTTGTATGACATTGATCAGAGAAGGGACAGAATATACAAAGCAATAAAAAATAGTCTGCTCTGATATGACTTGGGGAAGTGAAATGTGTTATATGTCAGAGGCCAAGAGGTTGAAGATAAAGGGACCTCAGAAGAAATAGAGGTTATGGAAATTGTATAAATAGGATGATTACCAACTAATTAGACAATTCTGAGAATGCAGAGTTTATGTCTTTTTGTACTCTGGACTCATTTCAATCTTGAAATAGAATACATTGTGAAAAGAGTCATGGAAGTCATGAACATCCAGATGAATAGCTAGAAGAAACCTGCCCGAAAATTTGCTAAATTTAGTGCACTGACAAAAACCAACTGGGGCCTGTATGCTCTGAGTTCACATGTGCATGAGAAAGTAACAGAGTTAGAGACAAGTTATTTAGGTCATCAGAATAGCCACCATTCTTGGGTGGTGCTGAAAGGAAAATGAAGCAAATAGAGTTTCCAATGGAGATGTTTAATGAGCTGCCCAATTTGAGAACTGTGTTTGAATTTAGAAGATGTGCCCATTACTGGGTGGCAAGCATGTAGCCAGAAATGAAGATAATGGTCCATGTGTCCAGTATCCTGGGGGAAAAGAACATGTGAGAGCATAAGAGAAGAAACAGGAAATATAGAAGCAGTTATTAGAACAAATAATTTCAGCAGATTAGCAAATTAAGTATATGGTTGAAAAAAGAAAAATCGAATAGATCATTTGTGATATAATCCTGAGATTTTAATCAGGATATTGCCTAACTGCTGTGTTCACATTAGCAGCAGAGAAAACTAGGAATTGCTTTTTTCTTCTTTTTGATTTATAATGCAAGCTGAATTGATTTCAGAATAAACTTCCCAAAGAGACAAGCCTGATAAGATTAATATTGAGGTCATTTACTGACATCAGAAAAAATATTGCTAATTGTTTCCTCATATGGTATCAGTGGGAAAGAAAAACCTTGCAGATGATTAGCTTTCAATAAAGGGAAGGCCATTGGATTTAAAGTGACAGTTTCATTCTTTGTCTTTAGCAACAAGGCAAAGACCAAGTGGAAGGAGAGGGCTGCAGATGTCTTTACTGAATAAAATGGGAAACAGACAAATTTAATGCTGATAATGGTACTGACTAGTACAACTCAATCCAATACATATTTACCGGGCATCTACTGTGTGATAGGCATCATGTTAGAGGCACCGGGGGATACATAAATGACACAGCTTTTGCCTCAAGCTGCTCGAAATTATATTAATGGTAGGGATAATTGTAAAAATAGTCATATCTGTAGAGTTTATTTATGACCCTGGGAGCTCAAGTTATTGCTGCCATGTGAACTAAAAGCAGGTTGTAACTGGTGAATAAAAGGGGTTTCTCCCCATTGATTTCAGCTTGGGGCTTATTGAGATTGACAAGGAAGATGATAAGGAGGAAGGATTTTGCAGTGGTCTGCACATTAGCTGGGCAGCAGTGGTGGCACAGAGGCTCTATGGGAATACACAGAAAGATTGCTGTTTGTCAGTTGCCCAGGGGCGTCACTATTATTCCTGACTCTAAATTTGAGAAAGAGGGAGTGATCTGAAAGGGCTGAAGTTTCAGTAGGTCTTGGGATTGTTGTATGTGTAACCAGGCCATCCTCTTGTTTGTCATCATGTTCAGGGGTTGCCTAATTGCTGGCTTGTTTCCCAAGAGGTCTTTTGGTTTGCTTTCTTTCACTTTCCATCCTTCCTCCCTCCCTCCCTTTTTTCCTTCATCCCTCTCTTCCTTCCTTCCTTCCTTCCTTCCTTCCTCTTTCTTTATTTCCTTCTTTCTTTCTTTCAACACAGTTGTGTCCTCAGGCTGGTGGTCCTATAAACACTTGGTACATAGTGTTTACCCTGAATAATAGAAATGCAAAAAGTGTGAACGCTTTAGAAGCACCAGCCTCTGCAAACTGCTGCATAATCATTTAAAATCATTCCTATCTATGCATCAAAGCAGAATTCCTAATAGGTGGCTGCTATAGTTTGAATGTGTCCCCCAAAAGTTCATACGTTGGAAAATTAATTGCCAGTGTAACAGTATTAAGAGGTGGAGCCTTGTATTAATGTCGTTATTGTGGGAGTGAGTTAGTTCTCAAAGGAATGAATTAATTTTTGCAGGAGTGAGTTCTCTCGAGAGCAGGTTGTTATAAAAGTGAGTTTGGCTTGCTCTTGTGGTCTCTTTCAAATGTGCTCCCTTGCCCTTTCACCTATCCACCACGGGATGACCCTTGCTAGAGGCTGGGAGCCATGCTCTTGGATTTCACAGCCTCCAGAACTATGAGCTGAATAAACTTTTCTTTATAAATTACCCAGTCTGTAGTATTCTTTTATAGCAACAGAAAATGGGCTAAGACAGTGACTGAATGGACCAACCAGGTGTTGTGCCTAACCCATGGGTGCCTTCACATGTTTTATGCCATAGCTACTGTCTACAGGACAGACCAAGTGAGCTTTTTGCTAAGGGGGAAGCAGGGGGTGATAAGCTAGATAAAATAATTTGAATAAAAACTAAAGGAAGAAATAGTAGGCTAGGATAAGCTAGCCCAGAAGGAATAAGAAATGGAAGCTAGTATCAAAGTTAGGAGTGAGTGACAAAAGGAGAAGAGATGATAGGTTGGTAGAGGTGGTAGTGTGGATAGATAAGTAAGCCTTTTAAGTAGATAGAAAAGTATGGTTTTAAAAAATAGAGGGAGAAAAGAGGATAGAAGAGAAAGAGCAGAAGCTACTAAGGGAATAAAGAAAAGATGGAGAATGCTTGATTATCTTGGAGTTCACAGACCGAGGCCCTAAGGCTGATATAACATTGCTAAGGTGCCTTTGGTACCAAGGACAGGATTGTAGGGCTCACACACAAACCCTTGGAGCAGCTCCAGTGACATTCTGATTCAACTTACCCTTCGTATGATTCTTGGATGACAGCTTTTATTCATTTGAGACATTATTTAAGTTCTCAAAAATCCTTACATAATAGACAATGTTCCTTGGTTGCAGCAAGAAATATGTGTCTGGTGTCCTAGGATGAAGAGTCACTCTGTGTCGCCTGGCAGGTCATAGGACTTGAGAGAGAAGATTGTAAATTGCACTTTTGAACCTGGCCTTGAAGTGCCCATCCAGGCAGCTGTGCCAGACTGAAGTGAACACGAGTTCCGTGCAGGCGAATAATGATAAAAAATGTCATTTGCAAGTCTTCTCTGTCAATAACAAAGCTCATCTTTTTGTGCCAGCAAGACATTGCAGGCATCCCACATTTCAAATTCAGTTAATCTCAAAATAATTCAAAAATCAAAGAGCTTATTCAGCCATCAAGATGCACCAGATTGACTCACTGTGTATTCATAGAAGAGACTTTAGGGGAGGGGAAGGGAAGAATCCAATATCAGAATCAGTCAAAGAAGCACTAGTTTTTGTTCAGTTTAATTGTTTTCAGACCACACAACTGCACTCTGAATATTAATAAACATTTCCAAACAATAGTTGATGATGTCATCATTTGGACTTTCAACTGGAGTAAAAATAGCACCTTGATCTCTACTATTAAGTGGTCCTTGCTTCTCCCCACACTTGGGTGTTTCCATCTCACTGGTTTCCCTTTTAGTCGTTAATTTCACACCCGTCCTTGCTATAGACTGCTGTGGTATAAAAAGCTAGCAGGCAGGTGGGCAGAGACATCAGGTTTGTAATTTGTTACAATGTTATCACCATTATAATATTTTGCCTGTGTATTGGTTAGCAGTTGGGCTTGTTCCTAGATTTTTCCCACACTATTTTCTCAACTGAGGGGGAAGAGCTGAGGTTACCTAACTCTTTGAGCCTCAGTTCCCTCATCTGTGAAATATGGACAAAAATCATACCCTAGCAGGTTCTTGGTAAGTATTAGCTATTCACTGCCTAAATTTATCATTCTTCATTTATCAAGAGGAGATTGCAACTAAGAGAGATAAAGAGTTTTGCCTAAGGTTGCAGCCCTATGAATGGCAGAGTTGCCAGCTCTGCAAATGCACAGACTATGTTTTCTCTGTGCACTATTTGAAGCTAAGTGAAAGAGAAGAGGGTAGGAGACCTGTCTTCCTTAGAAGGTATATTGAATAGGGAGCATCCATTACTATAAAGTATACATTGTTCAATTTTTATCTAAAACACAAGAGGCGAACTTGCTCAAGAAGTTAGAGGGGAATAGTTAGCAACATTTCTGCCTTGAAAGGGGTGCTGAGGCTGAACACTGTCCTTCACTAATTTATTTATTCAATACAGGTCCACAATCTCTTATCCACAATTCCAAAATACAATGTCTGAAAACTGGACTTTTTTTTTTTTTTTTGTAAGTTTGCTGCCCCAACTCATTTGACAGCAAAATATATCCTTATCTGATATATGAGGCCTTTTATATTCTTTATTAATCCAACTTGGAGTATTTGTTCCACTACAGACAGATTAATATGTTTGATTATAGTATGATACCCCAGATCTTGCTGAGGGTACAATTTACAGTATACGCCCCACATTACCTTTCTCAAATCTGAAAAGTGTTCCAAATTCTGAAGCACTTATGGACCTAGGGGTTTTAGATACATGATTGTGGCCATATAATACATATTTAGTGCCTTTAATGTGCCAAGCATTGTGATAGGTGCTGGAAATATGAGTAGGAATGACAATGATGATGATGCAGCTATCATTTATAGAATACTTCCTCCATGCTGAAGCTGCAGAGTGCTTATGTAAAGTCTTTGACATGCTAGTAAGGCTTATCATGACCTTTTGTAGTGGATACTGTTGTAAGTCATGGTTCTTGCCCTCAAGGAGCTCATAGGCCCAGGAGGGAAAATAGCAGGTCTATCTGATAGAAGCTAAAATAACTCTATGAGGGAAATTTATGCACTTTAGCTGCTATTGCTGCCTGGGCCCAGATCTTTTACTATCCATTGTCACACACTGGTGAATAATGAAATAGGAAAAAAGGTCCAGTACCAAGGGGAGAGGAGGTGGCAAAGATGGAAAAGAAATGATAAAGCTAAGAAAGGGGTGGTAAGGTGGCTCAGTGGAGCAGAAAATATCAAGGATAACATATAATGGGACATAACGTCAGCCAAGTAGAGAATTGAAATCTAAGTATGTTGCTTGCTGTGGAGTTTTGGTCATGAGTCTTTAATGCTACAGTATGGGTGGATAACTGTGACAGATAAGAGTTTATTGGGAAGCCTGGCTTATTAGCTTTGGAGGAATGAATGAGGGGACATTTTAAGATGTAGCACCTGATATTCCTCGGCAACTCCTTCCAAAGTCATGACTTGAGGTGAAACCATAGGGCTCAAGATTTTCTAAGAGGCAGGAGCCTTTCCACCTAAGGCCTGAGGATGGCTGCTCAACCCCAGCTAAGTGAGGGTGTTTTTGCCCATGAGTAATAAAATAATGCCTTGCCAGGCTGCAGGGCTAAGATCAAGTTCTGAAATGTGTGAGAGAGTCCAACCTGATGTAGCACCTGCCCATTTCTAGTGAAAATTTCTTTTTAATTGCTCATACTTAATGCAATAGCTGATCTGTGCTGTTCAGGTGACTATCAATTACAGGTCTCCCTTGGCAACAGACCATGCTTCCTCCCCTCCCTTGCAGGTAATTGATGGGCTGAAGCGATTAAGGGTGATACACTACATTGCTACTATCATTCCCATAACCAAGAAGACATGAGCACACAAAACATCCTCAGTCCTTAACCGACAATTCTCATGAGTTGTCCAGACAGGGGCCATTTATATATTTGGCACCCTCATTTTTCTTTCCTCCCTGGGGTTAGGTGTGCAGCTGGTAGGGCCATTAGCCCCTTGTCCCTGCTGGTGAGTTTTGACTTGCGGCTGGCTTGTCTGTCAGAACATAAGCCTTGAGCACACAGTGGGTAGTGAGTGGGACAGGACAGGTGGGAGGGGAGGGAATCTGGGAACTAGCAATCCCCACCTGGTGAGGCAGAGGCTTTGGGGCTGACCTAACTAGGCCATATGAACAAGATGAGCCAATCGACTTGGAGGATAACAATAAAAATTATAATAACATCAGCAACAATTACTATTGTTGTTATAACGATTATAGTGACAACTATAATAGCATTGTTTGAACACCTACTCTGTGCTAGAGGCTTTACATTCATTTCATTTAATGGTTGCAAGAACCCTGCGAAGTATGAACAGCATCCCTCACTTGCCCAATGCTGCACTGCAAAATTGTTGCAAATCTCAGGTCCAACCTCAAGTCTATTTCAGTCCAAAGCATATGCTCTGTTAACTAGACTATATTATCCATTCAGAAAAGTATCATGCAGTGGAGGTAATGTGCTTGGAATTCTCTGGAAGCAGAATTGGATTAAGGGGCAGACCAGCCAGGTAGCTGCCTAGAGCATCAGGCTGTGGAGATGCTGATACAGCACTGGAAAATGCAGATGGGAGGAGCCCATTAACTTAGGTTTCTATACATGAACCTTTATATTATTGGCTCCACCTCCTTTAAAGCAGCAGAGGCCTCAAAAGAAAATAAAAATCACCCGCTTACTAGATTGAATATATATCCATTAAGTAATTTTGCAATACCTATACAAGTTGCATGAAGCACTGGAGGCCTTGCCACCAATCCTCAGAATAGCCAGTTGCCAGAATAAAGTGATGGTAGCAGTCAGTTGAAAACCTAAAAGAGAATAATGCATGGTCTAGTGCTGTGTGCCAGGAATGAGTGAGTTATTTTCCTATCTAAATTTTAAACACTTTTAATATGCTTTACAATAAATTTTCTGGTTCATAAAGTTGCATTTAATAAATCCTTTAATTTGAACATAAAGAGATATTAATTTTATTAACAGAATAAGTTCATGTTTGTTTTCATATTTCTCTACATTATTTTCTTTCTTCTTCTTTCCCTCTGCTCTCTTTCTGCTTCCTTTTCTCCCTCCTCCTTCCTGCCTTTCCTTCCCCCACTTCTCCCCTTCCCCTGCACTGTCACAGCAGTTTGCCTCTGCATTTAGCAATTGTGACCCTACTCAATGCTTTATATATGTGATTTTTGGCATCTCCATTCCAGAAACTGGCACGGTTCCCTGGCCTGGCAGTGGTCATTCCATGCTGTTTGAGTCTTACAGAAGACAAAGGGCAATCAGCATGGAAAGAAAATGTGTTCTCAGAAAACGGGCTATCAGGTGCTCCAGTAGCATTCTGCTCCTCACAAAGCAAGGCTTTGGTGGTGTGAAAGGAAGACGTGTAGCTTGTATGTTGCTTAAAATAAAGCCCTATATCTTGAGGTTTTTCTTTCCTTCCTCCACTCTCACTCCAGTCCCCCCAGAGATCTTCACTTGTCAGTAGATGATGCTCTTAAAATCCTTTTAGCCCCCGATGTGGGCAGTACAACTGACAAGATGTTGAGCAGTCTGTGTTAGCAATGCAGCATCCTGGTGTCACCCAGAAACACTGAGTGAAGCCAAGGGACAGGGAACATAAGCAATTCTAATGGAACAGAAGCTGGGAGAGATTGCAGAGAGCTTGTATATTGCAAAACCTATTGAGGACAGAGCCATAAATGTTTAGATCTAAAAGAGGTCTTAGAAATAATTAATCTGACCACCTCTTTGTACAAACAGGAGATGGAGGCCCAGAGAGGAAAAAGGTTTACTAAACTTATATAACAAGTCAGTCTGTGGCAGAGCAGGCCCTAAACCCTGATGTCCTAACTCTCGAGGGAGTGTTATTTCCCCTATCTCATGACCATAGGCAATTTTATGGGTCTGAATGGAATTACATATAACTATCACCTTAGGCAGCGGCTATTAAAGTCCAGTTGCCTGGATTTTCTTTCCGCTTGTGTACTCTGTGTCCTCCTCAGGTCAAAATGTGATCTAAGTAACTCATTGATCTAGCTTGGAAATGGCTTTACTGTCTAAAATTATTCTAGAATCCAAGTATGTAGGACTCAGAAAAATATAATTCTCTCTGCTTTTAAACTGTCATCTCTTAGTAAAAAGGAACGGGGAAGGTTTAAACACAAAATGTTTGTTGGTATTTGCAATATTAATGAAATAGAAAAAAGCAATATTAATAAAGGATAAAGGCAGTAGCTGTGTGGACAGGGACCTGGCTCCACATGTATTGATTTGTCTCTGAGACCCTGCAGACAATAGAGGAAATGGCATTTATTATCTGACATGGTCTTGTTTCATGGTCGGGGCTCTTTTTTCCCTATATGCTTTAGTTTGTTATATCAAAGAAGACTGGGTACATTTGGTTTTTATGTGGTGGGCTATTTATGTTGACTTAGATAATCACAATTGGTCATTTTACTTCCACGATCCTTTAAGAAAAATTCCAGGATGAGTGTTTTGGCTTATTAGGCTCATTGAATTAAACAAACAAAAAAAATAGAACTGGTAGAAAATTTCACATTGAGCTCTCCAGGTGCTTCATTTAAGAGTAGAGGGCCAGAATGAAAATAAGACTTGTTCAAGGTCACACAATAAATTAGTGCTAAGCCAGGATTAAAACTCAAACTTCATGACTTCTATAACAGTATGCTCATTGACGAAAGGAAGTGTTTTCATGAATTTTTTCATAGCAAATTATTATATTATTTTCAAAATGTTCACAGGGTCTGTAATTATATTGCCCAATGTATTAATGAAACATTGTTTAGCTTCAGATGCAGGCTCTAATCCTGAGTCTGTTACTAACTTGTTATATGACCTTGGGCAAATCATTTAAACTCTCTTTGTCTCATTTTCTCCTCTGTCAAAATGGTAAACTAATGCCTGCCTCATTTAACTCACCCAGTTCTTGGATGTTTCAAACAAGATGGTGGACATCAAGGTGACTTTGCAAAGTATAAAATAGTGTGGAGATAAGATTATGCTAGTATTAATGCCTTTAAAATACCCACAGAAGAGTAGTTTTGCTTTCAGCAATGGCAGACTACTAATTTTTAGGGGCACATGATGACTTTTGTGGGTTCTAGGCATTTTTGCCTTCATGAGCCCTTTCCTCCATAAAAATATTCCAAATTATATTTTATGACTGTATTGGCATAAAGATAAATATATTAATGTTAAATATCTTCAACCTAAAAATTTATTTTTTTCTTTTGATTTTAAAAGACATTAAGACATGTTTGTGGGCTCCTAAAAGTTATGGGCCTTAGGCTTGGTGTCTACTGTGCCTAAGAAATAAATCAATCCTGCTGGTTTGAACCAACCCTCCAAGTTAGAACAATGAGAAAAGCTAGACGAAATATAAATAATATCCATTTTAAGATACTAGAGATCTAAAAAGGCAGTGAAAAATTAGGGGAATCAAGATCAGGGTGAGATGAGAAGCCCAGAGAGATGAATCTAACATTTGGTGCCACTTCTCCCCCTCAACATATTTCTTGATTCCAAAGGTGTAGCTGAGAGGTTGAGAAACTGAACAAAGTTTACCATTCTAGGGGCTGGGGGACAAAATTGAAGGTCAGGGCCCATCAATTAGGAGGGTTTTCTGATAAAAACTCATGTTCGGGTTTGGGGCCCTGAAGGGCAACATCTTAGGTGGAAGGGCAAACCAGAAATAGACTAGCTCTTACAGGGACTGAAGCCTACCATCTAGTCATCTTAATATCTGATTGGATTAAAGTGATGTGGGGTTGTCTGAGCCCTTAGACTCTTAGCGCCTACCCAAAACAAACATAAATCATCTCTGGAAGAAGATAACATCATCTAAATCCTCAAAAAAGTTTTATAATTTTTCAAATATGAGGTTTTGGACATTCAGACAAAAGTAATCAGGCATAGGTGGAGATAAAATCATATGACCAAAAACTAAGGTAAATCACAGACAATAGAAACTCATCCACAAGGGCCTCAGATAATGGAATTATCAGATACAGACTTTAAAATAACTATGATTTATATGTTTAAAGAATTAAAATGTTTCCAGAAGGGATGGTTTGTTCTAGACTGGAAATGAATTATGGAAATATATGTGAATATGAAGTGAGACATTTGTTAGTTTGGAACATTCGCCACATCCATACCCTACATATGAATCTTCAACTTGGAAAATAGGATCCAGTATGAGATATTTCGACTTGTGTGATGCTAGGTTTTCCAGAGATGCTTATGTCTCCTTTGAAACTTTAGGGTTCCAAGTTCCTTTTTAGGTATACAACATACCATTCATTTTTATAACTCCCCACCAAATTTAGAATTTATGATCATTTGGAAAACACTGGCTTTTGTTTTATCTTTGTATGCAAAAATAAGCAGTAAAACATGCCTGTAGAAAGAATGCCAAGTCTACTTAAGAGACTGAACTCTTTTTTTAAACAGCTCTTGAATAGTCATTTTCTTTACACCTGCTTTCTCACAAATAATATTCTAATTACAAATGAGTCATCTCTCTTAATTAAAGCTTGTCCAAGGCTTTTTACTAAAGCAATTTATTAGCAGTTTACATTTGTGTGTAATAATTGATAGCATTATTTTTCTTTAACCTTTGTCTGAAAGTTAGACTCTGCGTAAATTCAGATAAATTCTATTCCTGAATAATCTGATTTGGCAAATGTTTATTCTCATAAAAGACAGCTCTGAATACTCTGAATATTCCATTCCTTGGATTACTCCAACTGGCTTTTTAACAAAACAGAAAAAATAATAATGATGTTTTAGTAGGGTCTTGGGGAAAAAAGGTAAATGTTTTGAGACATGGTTTTGATTATTCTTATAAGGGAGATTACTTATGGCTGAAGGAATGCAATTTTTTTTTTTTTAGCTAGGCTGGGTATGGCCCAGAGTGTTCAAAAGGAATTAGGCAGAGAGAGGAAGAAGAGTTTAGAATTATCACTTCAGAGACAGTTTCAACTGAATAATGAAACAATTTCCTATTTGATAAAGAACCAAAATGATATTCATAGGCTACCAGCAGCACAGGTTTTCCCTTCCCCTTCTTTCTTCCCTTTAAAGCCTTCCTCTCCTGCCTTCCTCCTTTTTATGGATGTTCAGTTCTCTCCCAGGAAGCTGTCCTTGGTTTGAATAATCCAGTTGCTTTCTGAATGATGCCCTTTTGCTTTATTGTGGCTTCCAATGGGAACAAATTCAGCCCTAAGATATTTTTTATGGATATTTTAGTTCCCTTCCAGGAGTCTCACATCTTTTCCCATGGAACACAACCTAGGTACAAACATTCACATTCAGGAGGGGGGGTCACATCATTAATTCAGAGGAATTTGTATTTTCTGGGCTGTTACCTTTTATAAATCATATATACTCACATTTCTGAAAGTACACTCAAACCTCTCATTCACTGGATGCGACAGAATTCAGCTCACTGCCCTATCTTCTGACAAAAATGACCACAAAATGAATAGCCTTTTACTGAGCACCATCTACATGAGGAGTTCACATAAAGAGCTAAAGGGGGATATAGAAGAAAGCACAGCAAGGGGTTCTGTTTTTACAGGGCTTTATGAGCAAGTAGAAGAGAATAAATATATGTGAGGAAATGGTGTGAGGCCTTTGCTCTGCTCTATATTCGGACCTCATCTCTTTAGCCCTCACTGTGTTTAACATAGTGCTTGGTGTATTTTAGCCACTCAATAAAGGGTGGTTAAATACATTAAAGAAATGAATTAGTGTGGGTACTAACTCAGTATTAAGCCACACATATACTTCCTGGGACAGAGCTCATCTGAGGAGAGCTAATGCAGTGCTCACAAGGAGGCAGTGAAATCTGATGGCTCACTGACCATCAACTCAGCAGTAGATCTTAGCTTTTGATGAGGTCATTACCGTTTGAGGATGTAACAAAAAGTATGAACATTTGTTCCAGAGAAATACATTAATCCACATATACAGTAACTTTTGAGTGCAATTTAACCTTCCTGTGGATTCCCTAAATGTCTACAGTCCCCTGGTTAGGAACCCCTACTCTTCTGAGTGCCCACTGTGAGTCAGGCACTGTATGTGACAAATACTACTAGGTGCTGTGAGAGCCCAGAAAAGTGGCATTTATCTTGACCGGGTGACTTAGAGTAGGTTTCCTGGAGATTCGAAGACTCAGGCTGAAATCTTAAGGATGAACAGAATAATAATAATTATAATAATTCACATGACACCACTCAGAGAGACCTTTCCTATGCATCCTGTTGAAAATAACGCTCTATTCTCTGTCTCATTACTCTTTCTTCACTTTTCGTAGCACCTGTCACAATCTGTAATGGTGTTGTTTGTTTTGTTTACATATTTATCATCAAGCCCCCACTAGAATGTAAGTGCCGGGGAGGTAAGTGAATTCTGTCTCTTGTGTTCACTGCTGTGTTGTCAGTGCCTGAATCAGTGCACATACGCTCAATTATTTGTTGAATGAATCAGGGCTTCCTAGGCTGATGGAATAGCTTGGACTAAAGCACAGAGACATAAGAGGTATGTGGAGACTGAGAAATTCAGTGTACCTGGAGGGCGAAATGTAAATTAGAGTGATGGCAGATGAGGCTAAAGAGGAAAGGAGTCTACAGGTGATGGATGACCTTGTTAAGGCAGTGGAACTCTCTGTAGTTCCAATGTGGAGGGCAAATCCGTATAGTCGTTCATGGGGACAAGATTCTAACTTCCAGGAGAAAGAACTGAGAGGTGGGGCGGGGCAGAGAATAGGGCAGGATAAAGGAAGTCCAATACAGCTGACTTAGGGTGTTCCATCAGAGGAACCCTACAACGGCTCCTTGCCTTTGACTCTGTCATGGGTCTCTAATTATGGTCTGGTACCTTGGGCTTAGGCTTTGTTAATAAGGACAATGATAATGATGCTAAAAGTAAAGTTGATCCAGGCACCATGCCAAACCTTATGCATAGACTTTGTCATTTCATCCTCACATCTGCCTTTAAAGGTGGTGCTGTTATATCATAATCCCATGATTTAGACAAGGAAATTGAGACTCAGGTGAAGCAGCTTCTCAATGTCATGCTCCAGCAAGTGGAGAAATAAGGATTTGAATGAAACTAGGCAGTCTCAGTCCAGAGCCCAATTCTAACCAGTAACCTCTACTTCTTTTCTAACCATTAGACTTCTGTCTCTGCCCTGAGGCTCCATCGCTGGACTTGGACAGACTCAGCGCTACATCGCTGGACTTATTGTCCTTAATTTCTATCCTCAGTGCCCTAACACTACCTTAAGAGCCTTTATGGCCAAGTCCTGCTCTAGCCTGTGATAAAACATCACACAAAGAATAATCAGATCTCTAATGACATTCAACTCTGAATTCTCTAGAGGTAGTTTGACTGGATTAGAAACTATCTGGATCAAATCTTGCTTTCAAATCAGTATTGATGTTGTTACTTTAAGTAATTTGTTGACAGAAACGTTATCTTTGATTAGCCTGAGAAGGCCTTTTCTGTTAAAGCAGATACTGGCTTGTGCGAGAGAGAACATAGGAACTGATATGTCTATGGAGTCATTTTTTGAATCAGTCTGTATCACAATGGATATATAACGAGGTAATTATACTGACAATCATTAACATTTCTGGGTTGCTTACTATTTGCCAGACACTTCATATAGCATTTTGCATGTATTTACTTATTTAATTTGTGTAAATTTATGAAGTAGGTACTATTATTATCTTCACTTTACAGATGAGGAAACTGAAGTACAAAGAAATAGTTATTTAAATTGCCCAAACTAAAAAGCTAGTAAATAGTAAGGCCTGGATATGAATCCAAGCAAGTCTGGGTCTCAAGCCTGTTCTCTTAATTAGGCTGGTCTCTGCAGGGTGGTTTCATCATGTTGTACAAGGGTTTGGATCATAACCCCAAAGGACACAATTCTGAACACCATAATCCCAAATGCTGAAATCCTGAAAGGTCAAAATCCCTAATGTCTAAAATCCCCAGAGTCACAATCCTGACAAACTGAAATCCTGAGTGTTGAAATCTTGGAAGCTGAATTCTGGGGAAGGGATTAGTGCGTTTTTACTTGAATGCAGGAGAGTTACATCATGTTAATTGCATCATGTTAGATGGAACTATTACCTTGTTATTGTCTTTATTTGCATTTGGTGGAAAATTCAGATGAATGGATTGACCATGCAATAATGGCAATGACAAAAACTTCAGTTTAAAAATGTACCATTTGCCTACATTGGCATTCCTTCCAGCTGATGACATTCTAGGAGCTTTTAATGAATTAAAGCCACATTTTCCTGAAGAAGCCAGCAAAGTTACTATTTCAAAAACAATTAAGTGCATGGTAGGATAAAAAGACACTTATACAATGGTGTTGCTGTTCAATCACCAGTATTGTTTCCACCAAATTTGTGGTCTGTATATGAGTGCACACAGAATAGATTTCCCTGTACCCAAAACAACATAGAAGCACAGCACAGAAGATGAGAAAATTTAATAGGGAATGCTCATTTGTATATCAAATCACGGAAGAGTTTCAAAATGAGCAGCACCATGTAGAAAATGAATGTGAATGTATTCTCTGAGGATAGCCACATCCTAAACAAATAAAAATAAAGCTATTAATTGTGATGCAAGACTCCAAAATGTATTAATGGTTAATGAACATGAATATTGGCCAGCTCTTATGGACAATCTCCATGCAATTGCCCATAATCTATCACTGTAAGATACTTTTTCATGTGTTGAATTGTCTTTTGAGGTTTTCTTCTTTTTTTTCTTTTCTTGTTCTTTTTTTAGTTTTTTCCCCTATTTTAAATTGTCAACATTAGTTTTTATAATTTGTTATGCTATGTGTCTCATCTTCACATTATTTCCAATATTGAAGGTATAAATTCTGTAGGGACTTTTAGAGAATTCTAATTCATTTTATGCATTTCTTGCAAATTGGGCACCATGAAAGTGTATTGTCAAAATTTTGACTTTGATGTAAGCATCATGCATGTACGTAAAAATGTTGAAACTTCGTCAATAAGTAAAGAGATTTCTTTTTTGTACATCTCAATTTGTGAAAGGTAAAATTTCTCAAGATCTTGGCTCTTTGAGTAACTGTATATGTGGTGGTGACCCGCCTTGGTTTTTGATTGATCTCATCAAAAGACTTAGGTTGTTCATCACAGTATTTCAGATGACTGTGGTTATAAAGCTGGGTGCATACAATTTCCAACCATAGTGATAAATGTTTATACATTTTCCTGTTTTGACCTATTTCTTTATGAATACAATTTATCTGCTGTTAACTATTATACTTGTGCAACTGTTGTTAGTATACCTGAGTGTGTTTGCAAAATATGTATGTTATTATTGCCTATTTTATTTTATAAAGTGGCCAGCCTATGAAGTGTTATGACATGTTTTTATGTTTCTCAAATTACTTTTTCCATAATTATATTTTTGGGATTTTGATTTTACAGAATTTCAACATTTGTGATTATAGTGTTCAGGATTTTGTTTTTTGGGGTGTTGATTGGCTCCTGTCATGCCACACATTTGAATTGAGAAACATATACTGGGTGCCTATGATGCCTATGGTGCACACAGAATACTTCTAGGAACTCAATTAGTGTGCCTTTGCATAATGCAAGAGATGATGAAGGTTTAAACTAGGGTACTGGAAATAGGTTCGGAACTGAGGGACAGATACAAATAACATTTTGGAGATAGAATCAGTAAAATTTAGTGACTTTTGGGATTGCATGTGGGCAAGAACATGTTTGGAGAGTGGCTAAAGGAGGAATCAAAAATAACTTGAAAATTGTTAGCACTTGTGACTAGAAAAATTATGGTCAAATTAGTGAAGATGGCAAGGAGATATTGGGTAGTCAGGTCTGAAGCTCAGAAGAGGTATCAAGACTAGAAGCAAAAGAAGGAATGAGTTCACCTAGGTGGTGAGGGTAGAGTAAGAAGATAAAGGAGCTAATGAGAGAATTTTGGAAAACCACTACATTTAGGGAGTGGGCAGAGTAAGGAATTAGTGAAGGAGATTGAAAAGGAGTAGACCGAATTTAAGATGAGAACTAAAAGAAGGCAGAGTGTCTACACTTTGGGAGGAGCAAATGATAAACATTCTCAGATCTCCTCAGTGGTCATTGGGATGAATATTGAGGCCTCGGGCTCTACAATTATGAAAACACTGTTTACCTTTGAAGGCATATTGGTCATGGTGAGGGAATACTGCAGGTTGGTAAAGACATGAACAGATAATGAAGAAAAGGAAGCAGCAACTTTAGACTACTCATTCAAGAAGTTGGCAAGAGGGGAATGAGAGAAAATAAATGGCAGTTTGCAGAGGGTATAGGTTTGTTTATTTTAGGATAGAAGGACTTGAGTAAGTCCATGTCTGGATCAAGGGGTGTGAGTTCTGGGAGGATGAAGAATGAAGAAGGTGATAGTGGCAGAAAGAGAAAGATTATGGAGTTGATAGGAGATCAGAAGCACAAAGCAAGGTTTAACTTTGTAGCAGTGGAGGGTAATGTTTACATAGGAGAGAGAAGTATAAATTAAAAAGTTAGGGACATACAATGGACATATTTTTCTTAGTGAGGCAGGAGGAAAAGCTTATCAGCTAAGAGTGAGGGGACCTGGGATGCCTTCGGAGTTTTGAGAATGGGTTGAGGGAGAAGATTTGAGAAGAGAAAACAGAAAATGGCTGAATGTGAAATTCCAGTATTTTAGCAAATGATGGTCCTTAGAACATTATTCCAAGAAGCAATGAGAAAAATGTTTCTAGGGCAAATACATTGGAAAAGTAATCATAATATACCTTTCACATTATGTATGAGCACATTAAAGACTCTTAGAATTTCTGTAGTAGAGAAATTACCTACCTTCATTTATTCTGCATTTTCCAACATATTTATAAGTCATTTCATAGTCATTTCTTCACACGACAACTATTAATATCCTACATCATCAGTGTTCCAAGGAATGCATTTTAGGAAATGCTGATAAAGAAGGCTGATTTGTGATAAATTAAAGAACTGGTGAAGTACATTGAGAACCCAAGTGCCCTTTCATAAGACACATGTGTAATGGAGATATTTAGTGATGTGTTGTGACTTCTGCCAGCAATGCATTGTATTCTGGAAGCTGGAACAGAGAAAATGGAGAGTTGTGTTTGTCCAAGCTTGGGTTTGAGGCAGGAAAAAAAGGGGGAAAAATAATTGAAGATCTAGTGGGAGTGCTGTTGATGTGGCTGATGAGGGGGTACATGCTGGGGAATAAAAAGGGTGAAATAACTGGGAGGGGTAGGAGAAGTTGGGGGCCTGGTTGTTGTAAGGACATCAAAGGATATTTCTGGTGGGAAACAGGGAAGGGGAGAGGTGAAAAGTGGGAGGTTATAGCCAGGGGAGAAGGTATATATAGATATATTCATTATTTATTTAACAAATAGGGCACGATAAACTATAAAATGCTGTTGAGAGATTAGTATGAAGCTAGAGTACATTTTGCAACTAGGAGATCATTAGTTACTTTTAAGCTTATAATTCTTACAGTGGTAAGATTTAATAAGGGAATGTGTGGTGAAGAGGTGTACAAAGTGAAACCTACTCATCGATTTTGGCAGTAAAATGGTTGAGAAATGAAAAAAAAAATGGTTGAGAAATGGGGAATTACTTGAGAAGAATAAAGTGTCAAAATGTTTTTAAAAATTCTTTTTTAAATTTTTTTTTATTTCAGGGTATTATGAGGGTACAAACATTCTGGTTACATTTTATGTCTTTGCCTCACCCAAGCGAGGGTTAGAGGCGTGCCCTTCCCCCCTACAATGCTCACCGTGTCCTTTAGTTGTGGGTTTACCCTTCATCCCCCTAATCCCTGGAGAGTATTACTGCCATGTGAGCACCCTAGTGTTCATCAGTCAGTACCAATTTGATGGCGAGTACAAGTGGAGCCCGTTCTTCTGATCTTGTGATACCTCACTTCCAATAATGGGCTCAAGTTCAATCCAGGAAAATATAAGAGGTTCTAGATCACTGTCATTCCTTATGATTGAGTAATATTCCATTGTATACATATACCAAATTTTAATAACCCACTCATGAATTAACTAAAAAATTCTTATTTTGTTTGCAAGTGTGCAGAGCATGTGACACTGGGGCCTTTGAAAAGTAGGACATTGACTGGGAGGGTAGAGATAGGCAGAAAGTAAGGAATAAAATAAAATTACCAGCAACACTGAGGGCCCAGCTAAGGAAAGTTGACATAGATTTGTTTTATGGTGTTTCTCCAGTTTGTGTTATCTGGGAAAAGGAGGGTTAGAGGATCAAGGAATCAGGAGAAAGCAGGAGGGGCCTCACAGACTGGGAAAATGGAGAGATGTGAGTGGGGGTCATGAGGAGATTAATGATTAATATAGTGGGAGTGAGGAGGCAAAGTTGGTTGCATCTAGAATGATGAGGGCAGGGTGTTAGTTTAAGTTCCAGTGAGGCTAAGTTACAAATTTTGGTCAAAAGAGAAGGAGGCTTGAAAGGAGTGGAAATAAAGGCCTTCAGATTAGAAGGCGTTAAGGGATTGCTAGATCAGCATGTGATATGGATAATGCATAGATAAATTGATGTCACCCTTAGGAGTCTGTGTGGGAGGAAACATCCTTAGGAACACAATACTGGGGAGGGATCTGGGCTGAGCGATGCCACTGTAGAGGATGAGAAGGTGGAGGCGTACAGAGTGGGCTTCAATGGAGGAGAGGTAGCTAAAGGAAGGTAATGGAGCAATAAAAGGCAAGGAGCTGAGATGAGTGAGGTGAAGGCAGAACTGCTTTCTTGGCCCTGAGAAGAAGAGAAGAAAGAAGAAGGAGAGGAAGAAGAAGAAGAGGAAGAAAAGAGGAAAGAAGAAAAGGGGCCTCCTCTTGGAATAGTCATGGGGGATGCAGTGTTCAAGGGAAATCCTGCAGGCAGCAGGTAAATCATAGGGCAGAGAGAATGTTCTGGGGATAGGTAGAAAATACAAGAAATGTTATCGACAGTAGAATAAGGCTCCAGAGGGCATAGTGGAAGGGGCCAAGGGGAATGCATAAAGCAGTGACAGATACCACAGAAGGACGTGGACTGAATTGGAGAGGGCTAGAAATAAAATAAGCTGGACTAGGTTTGACAGCTTTATTCTGTGATCGAGAGTGATGGTTAGTAATGAGGATGAAGAATACAAGGCCCTAAGGCTTCAAACTGGTACCCAATTGAAGGGCGGGCATTCCTGTCTCAGGAGAAAGGCAACTGGCATGATTGATTAGAGCTACCTAGACTTCCAATGAGATCTTGTTGAGACTGAGGGCTGTGCTGGAGTTGAGTGATGCATCAATATGCTTACCTGGGCTTTTGACTAATAATGACAGTACAGCTTTTTTGAGTTGTGACATCCCACATCAAAGACCGTTATTCAAAGGGAAGCACAGAATGTCCTTCCAATACTATTTCTGGTGATGGATGGATTCCCTATGCCTTCGGATTGGCAGTGCCTCCCAATGCCTTTGTTAACAGAATGTTTTCAGAAGTACTGGGGGACATAGCAGTGAGGAAAAGGATCTAAGCTCAATTTGTGAGGTTTCTTTCAGGGCCAACCTAGGAAAATTGTGACATAGAAGAATCATTCATGGTACATACTATTTCCCTACTTTTCCTGTGCTTAGGGCTCTTGCACCATTTCCAGTTTAACCAAGCTGTTCATAGTAGCCAGCCCTGCTCCAAACTCTCCCCTTCCCTTATTCTAACACCTGATTCTGTGCCTTCGAGGCCCTACTCTCTTCTTCTCAGGATGTTCCCCTGGTAGCTAACAAGTCAATCAGTGCTAAAATAGTTAAATCTAATAATAAATTAATGTCTTTATATCCCCAGGATTTTTTTCCATTTCACCTGAGTGTCTTAAATCAAAGAAAAAACTGACCATAATGATGGGAAGTGAAAGCTCTAGAGTGGGGGAAGGAAGGTAAGGAAAGGCTTCCTGGCCCTCAAATTAAACAAGCAAGACATTCAGCTCCTGTGGGTTTCACTGGGGTGCCAGACTGATTTTGTTTCCCAGAGCACTTGAGATTAGCCCCGGCTGCCTGTGGTCTAGAAATAATGACACCACAAATTCGTTGGGTACAATGACTTGCAACTGCTAATATTTTCATTCTCCGTCCCATCTATTGAGGCCTCTGTGAACTCTGTGGTAATTTTTTTCTTTTCCTCAGAAACTTTATGCTTCAGCTTGCTTGAGGCATAAATAAGCTAAATCTTGCAAAGAGCCTTAGAAAGGTACTTCTCCCTAAAATCAATGCAAAGAAGCTTTGAAAATAGACCCATTAAGTGGTTTTAACTCTGTATGAAAAACTGTATATTCAGAGAAATCTAATTCTTGAACAGGCTGAAACCTGAGTTTTTCCATCTATTTTCTTCCCTCCAGCCAACAAACCCTGGGTGCTCACTAAGGAAGGTAAATGTCAAGGTGGGCTTTTTTCGATATGTGCCTTGTGGGGAGTCGGAGCTCTGTCAATGGCCCTGTTGGTTTCAGGCAGCATCTGGGGCCCTTGCCAGCAATCACAGGCCAAAATGCTTATCATATACAGAGCCTAAAGTGGCACAAAGTGGTATCCAGAGCCAGCTCTAAGCATAATGGAGATGACTTGCTTTCTATTCAGGTTATCCATTTAATGTCTGTTCTTCAGCAAGTGTGTGCTGTCTATACGCTTTGATGTCAGAGTTGTCCATTCAAAATGGTAAAATCATAGAAGAATGTTTGTTCATCTATAGATTTTCCAGACTAATCCCTTCCGCATCCAACTAGCAACCTATTCATTTGACCATCTGCTTTATTGTCCGCTTCCAGGCACCTTTTACATAGAGACATTTACAAGTACACCAGAGTTTCTTCTTTTTCAAGACATTGAGTGCCTTTAGGCAACCCTTAGACAGCTGAGGGACCTCTAATGTGTCCCTTATTATGGACTTGTTGTACTATACTGTGTTCTGTCCTATCCTATCTGCTGGCAGCTGTCATGTTAGAAATCAATCTGGCAAATCAATCTCTGCTAAGGTCCTAATACCTGATTATTGCCAAAGTGTGGCTTCTATCCTTCCCCTCAGGCATATTTGCATTTTAAAAGGAAAACTTTTAGGGCCACAACACCTTATTCTAAGGAATGACTCTCTATGGTATGAATTTCAGACATGTATTATCTTAATAAATATTTAATACATACCCACTATGAGATAAAGATTGCATTAGGAACAATTGATATGCAATAATAAAATGTGGTTTCACCCTAAGGAGCTTACAGTATATTATAAGAGATGGTGTAGGGGTGAGGGGAAACTTGTCCTTTCCTCCGAAAATTTGCTGAAAGTTCAATTCACAATTAAGGCAGATTAATAAGAGAAAGGCTTATGTGCATGAGAAAGAGTAATGTGCATGGGGAGAAATCACAGAGTGATTACCCAATATCTCAAGGAAGGTCAGATATTTTTATATACTCCTTTTAGAGGGGTGGGGGGAAATGAGTATAGGTAATTCTGTTTAGGGGCAATAAATGGTTGCTATGGAGGATGAACGCATGGGGGAAACAGATTGACTTGTAAATTAACCTGAGAGACAGGTATTATCTTTTAAATAATTTGGGCCAGGTGTGGTTGCATTCTGCAATATATTGAGATAACAGCGAGAGGAAGGGAAGTCCATGCCCCCTTTGATCGTTTGATCGGGTTAGTCTGGTTTATGCAGATAGAGGGAAAGCCCCCTCCAATGCTTTGTTGATTTTGAGGGGCCTGCAATTCAAAATAAGGAGTTGTATTTTGAGGTGAGATTTCCTGAGCTCCTTCAATGGGCATGTAAAATAATTGCAGTGTAGTGTCATAAGTGCTCTATTAATTCATTTATTCTTCATTCAACATATATTTATTGACTTCCTAATATGTGCCAAGTGCTGTGTTAGATAACAAGAAAATGGCAGTGAACAAAGCAGTCTCTATCCTCGTTGAGCTTCTAATGTTTTGTATGTAATATGTATGTAATATGGCAATATGGTTTGACACAGGAAAAAGGACTTAACTGGAAAGGTTGGGGAAGGCTATACAGTCATGACATTTGAGCTAGATCTAGGAGGATGAGTAGATATTCATTAAGTCCATGAGATGGAAAAAAGCATTCTGGGCCAAAGGAATATTACGTATAAAGACACAAAAGCATGAAGGATGGACGTTTGTGTCCTTGAGAAATGGTGAGTAGTTTGGGGTGTCTTAAGTGCTGGGAATATGCAGGGGAGAATCATGGACATGAGGTTAGAAAGACAGGTTAGGCAAGATGAAGGATAGATGCTGTATAACCCTGTTTCTGGATCAGATGGAACAGGTTCAAACTTGGGCTCTTCCACTTATTAGTTATGTGACCATTGGGCTAATTATTTAATCTCTCTGGGTCTTGGTTGCCTCACCTATAGAATGGAGATAATAATTGTAACAACCTCATGGGATTGGAGTGAGGATTAATTTACATAAAATATGATGTTTGTCCAGTACTTAGCACGAGGCCTGAGACATATTAAATGTTCAATAAGTTGGAATCACTGTTCTTCTGTAAAGGAGATTGAATTGCAACTGTAGGCAGTGGGCACCTGTTTAAGTTGGATTCTTGGTAAGGAAAGTGACTTGATCAAATATGTGTTTTAGAAAGACCATGCTGGCTTGAGAAATGAAGAGAGATCTTAGGGTTTAGAGAGTAGAGGCAGGGTTCATAGTCAATAAACTAGTGCAACAATTCAGAAAAGAGACAACAAAGACCTGGATAAAATGGATATAAAGAGGGGAAAAGAGTCTAAGGGGATGGAATTCAATGGAATTTAGGGATTGTCCTTTTAGTTCTTGATTTGCAGGGGTAAGAAGAGACAGTTAAGGTCAAAGATATAATCGAAGACGATGATGAGTGATTGGAAGGAATGGTGATTACCAAAGGATGGGTATGGTTGTTTGGCGGTGAGGGAATTTTAGTGAAGGAAATTATTGAGTCTGTTTCAGAAAGTTTTGTTAAATTTATATGTCTGTGAAATATCTGTTTATCTATATAGAGATTGATTTAGCAAGCAGATGAAAATAGGTGGTAGCTGATAAAATTATAGTTGATGAACTAGTAGTAGACAAGATTATTTTGAGAGAGAATGTAAAATTAATAAGAAAAAACTGGGAACAGGACCCTGAGCATACCAGCATTTTAGGACTAGGCAGAGGAAAATGAACAAAGTAAGAAAGTAATAAAAAACAAAGTAAGAAAGAATAGTCAAAGACATAGAAGGCAAAGAATTAGGAGTAGGTGTTACTAGAGCTAAGGGATGAGAGTTTCAAAGGGGACCAGGGGTAGGAAATAATCTCAAATACAGCTGAGAGGTTCAATTGAATTGGAAATTGGGAGGATACTGGAACCCTTACCAGAGCTATTATATTGGAAAAGTGAAGACACAAGTCAGATTGCCTGGGTTGAGTAGTGGCCTTGATCTCCTTTGCCATCCTGCTGCACAACTGGCAAAGGGATGAGATTGACCAGGATATCATGAGCCATCAGTTTGGAAGAAGGAGTTAAGACTTGGGTTTTCAGTACATATCTAACCAAATGCTCTGCTGCTCTCACAGAGCAGCTGTATCACAGGTAGTAAGGTCTATGGCTCAGTTTGATGTCCCTTGCAAATGGTGACTCAGTTACTGTACAGACATAGCCTAAAAAACCAGTATTTTAGGGGCTTGAAGAGAGGGGAATTGATCTTTTTAATTTATAATTCAATCAAATCAGAAAGCCTTTGGTTATCCTTGTTAAAATGTAACCATAGATTAGTGAATTCTATTTTCCTTTAATGAAACACAGCATTTTCTTCTTTGAATAGTCCTTTAAAGAAACTTGCTGCTATATTTATTTGCCTTGGCAAGGAAAGCTAAGTTACCTCTTAATATCTTTGACTCACATATGAGGCACATAAATTCACATGGAATACAAAATACTTCTTTCTTTTTGTAACTGTATAGGATTTTCACAGAATCCAGATGTCTGTATAAGAAAGTATAAGTTCCCCACCCAACCCTCATCCCACACCACCCTACTACTGTTTCCTTCATTTGTACTGGAATATGATTTATACTTTTCTTCTGTCCTCATAGTATATTAAAATAATATGTACAGAAGAAAAAATCTTTCTAAAGCCACAATTGCCTTTACTTAAAAGGAAAACCACTTTCCAAAGGACCATTATGTAACAGACTTAAAGTGTTCATTATAATACACTCTGGACTTCAGCTTTACAATTTGTTCCAAAAGGAATAAAATCACCCAACTCTAGCACTTCTCTGGGAACCCCTAAGCAGAGAGGAAATTGGCTAGCGGATATGCAGATGTGGGGGACTGTGCCACCTAACTGCTGAGGTCTGGGATGGATCTTAATCACAGAGGAAGTTTGTAAGCAATAAAAGAGGCCTCTGTGGAGGCTCTTCAGGTCCCAAAGCTCATTTTATCCTAAGAAAATAGGGCCCTGGGGCCTGTGTGTTCACAAGCAATAAAGCAGTCAAATTCTTCCCAAGTTGCTAAAAGAGCACACTAAAAATGATGCCTTCCTCAGCACTTCTTTTCAAATGGTTCAAGAAGAAAAACCATGGCATCTTTTCTAATACCCATATCCTATTTTCAAATCTGCCAAAAATAGTGACTTCAATTCACAAGCTTTAGACAAGAGGGGAAAATGCACTCAAAGGGACAGCTTGATTTTCTGCTAATCTTAACATTTTATAAAAATAAGTTTACTGTGAAAGCGATGATGTATAGAAAGCGATCTGATTGGGATGCCCAAGCTTTTTGGCTTGTTTGCTTTGGTTTTGTAATTTTTTTTCAACTGGAGTAGATATCTTTCACCAAACCATCCCAATGTCCTTGGCCCTTCGTGAACAAGGAAGCTTTCTTCATAATTTTCTAAACTTCTTTACTGCTGTGGGTGGGCTACCCCTAGTGTGGATTGGTATCTGTGTGGATTCAAGTCTCCATTTCTCCCCTTCAGGGTATTATCTGCTCTTCTATTCTGGGCGTGGAGTTGACCAGATGCCTCAATGAGCCCCGGGACTCACTCCTATGAAATCATTTCACAGATCAGGGAATGGGACCCTGTCCCAAGAGGGTGGTCTTGTAAGTGGCTAGCTCCCACTGGCTGATGGAATATTTTCCTGGGATTGTGCAAGATTGGGCTGCCAGACTGGTGCTGAGATGTTGATTTAGGACAACTCTACTCACATTAAACACATGATGGATGTGTTTAATGCCATTGACCTAAGCATTGGCTCTCTCCCATCTGCATTCCAACCATGGATCAGCAGTTTGCTTATAGCACCAGAGGGTTGTGGGAGCTGCTGCAGGCATCTTTTAAACACTTACCCTTCCCACTATTGGGACCCAGGACAGTCACCCCACCCTTTTGCACAGGCTCTGTGTCCTGTCTCAGATACTAGATGGTTACATCTATATCCCCAAGGGCTTTCGAGATTATTGTGTTATGCTGCCAACAAGTTCTTCCTGTTGTCATCTCTTCTCTCTGATGTGGTGATATCATGTTTTTTGAGGCTAGTCTTAAACTGTGCCAGATGAGTGACAGACATTTTTTGAATGAGTGGAACCATTGTTTTCATTCTGCCCATGGTCCCTTGCCTGTCCTCCTAGTTGGTGGTACTCTGTTGGAAGTCAGGGGTAGTCAATGTTAAAAGCAACCATATTTAAGGAATGTAATAATTGTGGCTTAAAGCATTCAAGAGAAGACATGTTTGGAAGATGTGTCATTCTACCTTTATGCTGTAAAACTCTAAAAGGTAAAAATTTAACATGACCAGAACACAAATTATCATTCACATTTTCCTGCATACCCTGGGCAAGGGTTGCATTTGTGGTCATCATGAAGGAAACACAATAATAACTTCTGAAAGATTCATTAGAAGCCAGCATTAATAGGGAGTGGAGCATGGATGATGCAGCATGATGAGCAATGGTGTAATCAATGTTAAATAAATGATATTAGGAAATTGCACAGGCAAGAAGATTTATATCATTTCATCACAAATGGGTTCTGAAAACCCTTGGCATTGTGAATAACGGTATTGTTATGTTTCTTTCATGGTGGTCAATGTGAAATTATCTAAGAATGGCATATTTGACAATAAAGAATAAAAAGAGATGGTCCCTGGATACTAAGAAGAATCTTCATGTGCACATATCTGAAAAGTATCAGATACTTAAGTATTGCTTTTTGACCCATTGTTCTAAATCTTTATTGATAAGTTACTATACCTCACATGGGCCCATGAATTTTCTAATTAATTTTAAAATGAAACTGTTTAAATAGCATAGAGTGCCACAAAAAAAATTTCACAAGGTTTTCCCCATTCTCGGGATGGCACTGACTGGAGACTTGAGAGTTCGAACTGCTTGTTACCACAAATACAGTCATGTGTCGTTTAATGACAGGGATAAGTTTTGAGAAATGCATCATTAGGCAATTTCATTGTGCTGTGAGCATCATAAAGTATACTTACACAAACCTGGATGGTACAGACTACTCACACCTAGGCTATAAGGTATAGCCTGTTGCTCCTAGCTGCAAACCTGTATACCATGTTACTATACTGAATACTATAGGCAATTATAGCACAGTGGTAAGTATTTGTATATCTAAACACATCTAAACATAGGAAAGGCATGATAAAAATATAATATTATAATCTTATGGCACAGTTTTTGTATATGTGGTCTGTTATTGACCAAAATGTTATGCAGCGCATGACTGTACTATCTTTTGATTTCCCAAAAATGTCTTTACCTATCTGCTAAAGACCAGAGTCAAATAAGAAAGCCGTAGTTCCTTTAGGTTTATGTGATATTATTTGGAGCTCAACTCCCAAACTGGAAACTTAATGGGAGACTAAGGTACATATTTTAAACAATAGCATAGACAAATTTCATTGGCTTAGACAAAATCATTAATACTTACTAATTCAATGTATTAGAAATACTTTGCTAAGCATTGAGTATATAGTGGTGAACAAAACAAATAGGGACAAAACAAGCACCTCACAGACCTTAGAGTAGCTGGGCAGGCATTAAATAAATAAATATACAAATGTTATAATTATTACAAATTTTAATACAGTCTAAGGAAAAGAGGAAGGTTCTTTGTAAGGCAGTGATGAAAGAAGCCCTGCTTTATATAGGAAGGGAAGATATTACTTGTAGAGGTGACAAACTAAAACATGAATAGTCAGAAGGAAGAGATCCTGGCAGAGCAAACAGCATCTAAGAAGCACCAAGATGGTTCCTCCTAGGAATGGAAAAATTTAAATGTCGAAGAGAGTAATGTAAATTAAGTTGGAAAGTCTGGAAGAAACTGGGTCATGGAGGGTTTTGCAGGAGTTTGAATCTGATCCTAAAAGCAATGGGGAGCCATTGGAGAATTTTACCTTGGAGAGGATATGGTCTAATATGCATTGTTAGAAGGCCACTCTGAAAAATGTAGAAGGGTGAGAATGGAGAGTAGAAGCTTAAACTAATGTAGCAACAGTGGGTTGGAGAGAAATAAACCAGTCTGACATATATCTTGGAGGCTGAAATGACGGGAATTGCTGATGAACTGGATTTGTTCATTCATTCATCCTTCCGACAAATATTTAAGTATTCCCTCTGTGTCAGGCATTGTTGTAGGTGCTTCAAATAGAGCAATAAACAAAATATAAACCCTGTTCTCATGGAATCTGCAATTTAGTGGGAGGATACATGCAATAAACAATTAACAGGTAATATGACCAATGGCGATAAGAACTATGAGAAATAATGAAGCAGGGTAAGATGTGAAGGAAATACTGGAATGGGTTTGAGGCTTCTTTTATATAAAGATTGGTTAGAGAAAAGCTCTCTAATAAGATCACCTTTGAACAGATACTTAAAAAAAATAAAGGAGAAACCTATGTGCTTATCTGGGGGAAGTATTCTGGGCAAATAAAACATCAGGAAGTAGAACTGTACATGGTAGTATGAGAAACAGTGGAAAAGCAAGTGTGTCTAGAGTTGAATAGGCAAGGAGGAGAGTAAAGTGAGATTAAAGAGTTTCTTCAATGGGGAAGATCATGTTGGGCCATTATAAGAACCTTGGTTTTTAAGATAACATGAGAAGACCTTGGAGGGTTTTGAATAGAAGAGTCATATCATCCGGCTTATGTTTTAACAGGATAATTCTGTTTGCTGTGTTGATAATAGAATATAGGAGGCAAAAGAGGAAATAAAGAGACCATTTAAGGGGCTATTTCAGTAATCTATGCTAGAGATGATGGTGGTTTGGACTAGACTAGCAGTAGTGAGGGTATTGCAAAGTGGTTGGATTTTATATAAATTTTGAAGGTGAAGTCGATACAATTTACCAGTCAATTGTACATGGATTGTGAGAGAAAGAAAGGAGTACAGTATGACCCTACCATCTGAGTAACTGGAAGGAATTAGAATTGCCACTTACTGAGATGAGAGAGACTCGGGGGACTGGTTTTGGTAAGGAGGGGTTTTAGATTTGGAGGGTGAGCGAGAAGGAAGAATTCAGAATGGGTCCTGCATTTCTGGTTTGAACAACTGGGTTGGATGGTGGCGCAATATCCATAGGTGAGAAAGATGACAGACTTTAAAATTATCTGTTCCAACCTCTTTATTTGATAGGTGAAGACCTGAAGCCCCGAGGAAAGAGCTACCTAGTTGAGTAGTGGAAGAGCCTAGACTTAGTTGAAGGTTTCCTAATCAAAGGATCGATATTCTTGCCTCTTTTTCACACTTATTTTTTAATTTTAAAATCTCTGAAATGTGAAAATGAAATTGTAACTTCCTTAAAGGCAGGATCTGCTCTTTAAGCTTCTATATGTTATGCTATCATGGGTATCTATTGTTTATTGACTGGAACATCCTATTTCCAGGATCTGTTCTTTTCCATATTTCACCCACAGTCTCACAGGAATCACCATGCTAGTACAATGTGATCCCACCTCTTGTCCACAGTGGATTGTTTGAGGGATTGGCACCTGACCCAAAGTGGGCTAATTGCCTCTGCCCACTCTGATGAGAGCGAGGAGGTATTATTCTAAGAACTACCTGTTGACCGGAATTGAAGGATGAGTGAAGCTTTCAGAAACTATATATATATAACTTTAAACTTATGAATTAGGGGATGATTATTCCCATTTCAAGAAAAATTTTTACTCTACCAGAAGATTGACTGTAATTTTGCTTTAAATAGCAATCTCCCTAGTGCATTCAAGCATTTTTTTATGATCACTAACTACATGACAGGCTGCGGTTGAAGGGAGAGCATTTTAAAGTTAAGGCATCAGGAAATACTTTCCGTTAAATTATTTTTCTATGGGTCTGGAGCCTGAGCTCTATAAAGGCCTTTCATTTCCAAATATTGAATTTTAAGCTATCAAATAGGTTAGCACCCAGTATCAGTATTGGCTAAATTTATTGGATAAATAAATTAGTGATGATTTCAATTGTGAGTTCAATTAAGTATATTTTATAGGCTTCTATTTAAAGACTATATTAAATTTAGAATCAACTAATCAAAAACATTGTGAACAGGAAATACTCAGTTTGTGTGTGTATGTATATGTGTTTGTGTTAAAGAATATGGTTACCAAAAATGTATAGATAGAATTAAGGGTTAATGATAACAACGAATAAAAATCACCAATACAATATCTGTTGTTGATGAGGACTTCATTGGCAGAAAAAAGCACAGCGATGCCTATCTATGAGGTTCTACCTTTCTGGAGGATAAAAAGAAAACAAAGTGGGACAATAGCCTGTGGAGCATAAGTTCGAAGTCAGATAACCTATCCAGTATATTTGATAAACCCATGTTTATTCTGTGAAGACAGAAGTGATAGTGACCATAACCATAACTAGGTTAATGCTAGATAGTATAGTGTAAGCCAAGTTCAAACTCCACTTGTCTGAAGAAGGAAAAAGAAGGAAGAAAAAAGAGGAGGAGGAGGAAAAAAGAAGAAAGAAGAAATGGTTATTTCATGAGCACATATAGCTGCTAAGGGTTATGGAACCACAGAGAGGGGTTGGAGCAAATTAGCCAAATAGAAACTACCAGCGATCATCCCTCCACACAAACACCAAATTCAACAACTATCCACTCAAGGAAGCACCTTCAGAAGAACCAAAAAGCAGGTGAGTGATCACAGTACCTTGTTTTAACATTATATCAAGGAAACAGGCATTGAAGAGGGCAGAAAAGACAGTCTTGCATTGCCTATGCCACCCCTCCCTCATCCCCTGGCAGTGCCATGCCAGAAGAGAGAGTCTGTGTGCCCAGGGGAGGGAAAGTAAAGTGATTGTGGTACTTTGCATTGGAACTCAGGGCTGCCTTGTCACAGGGGAACACAGCACAGGGCAGAATTCTGCCAGCACCCACAGAGAGAGCATTCACACCAGGCCAGTGCCTGGGTCACCCCTTCCCCAACTCCAAGGCAGAGCAGCTCAGGGAGAGTCATCTTCTACTTTGGGAAAGGAAAAGGAAGAGTTCAAAGGACTTTGTTTTGCAACTAGGGTGCCAGCTCAGCCACAGTAAAATAAAGTACCAGGCAGACTCCTGAAGCCCATAATTTTAGGCCTTAGTTCCTGGATGGCATTTCTAGACCCTCCCTGGGCCAGAAGGAAACACACTGCCCGGAAGGGAAGGACCCAGTCCTGGCAGGATTCACCACCTGCTGACTAAGGAGCCCTTGGGCTTTGAATAAACATCGGAGGTAGCAAGGCAGTAGTCACCACAGGCATTGAGTGATACTGGACTGGCTTCAGGTGTGACCTGCCGTAGTTTTAGCTGTGGTGGCCATGAGGGAGTGCCCACATTACTCCTCCCCCAACTCCAGCAGCCCAGCAGTTAGTGAAGGAAGAGAGTGAGAGGCTTTACCTGATAATCCAATGTTAACTCTCTTTTCTCAACCTTGGGATCATTCCCCTATAGTTAACAGTTGCAATTAAATTTTTATAGAATTTGGGCTTTGATGACTGACAGAATCACTTTTTCTGATAGTTTTGGTTTCTAGCAATTTGGTGACAATATAAGAATTTAAGATAGTGTTTGAGATAATGTCTTCGGTATTTTAGTAAAAAATAAAATTTAAACACAGTAGGTCTAAGTCTGACCAAGAGAGTTAACTAATCATGCAGGGCAGTGATACCTCTTGATTTTCCCAGGACAGGTCTTGTTTATGCCTGTTTTTCTGATGTATGTATTAATAGTATCTTCTTTCACTCCTAAATGTGTCCTGGTTTGGAAAATAAGTTATGTTTGCCCTACATATCAATTCCTCAGGTAATCCTGGTCTATCTAACATAGAAAGACTCTGCAAGGAACTCAGAGTCTTGCTCTCTCATGAGGTCTTGTTCCTTCTGATCTCCTGCACGCGACAAATGAGAGACCATATTAACTCACTTCAGTTAAAGCATTTTGTCTGAGAACTAAAATTTCATCCAGGTTGTACTGCTTTCTGGTGATCTAAATGGATGTAGATATTACAGAAGACCTTGAAGAATGGATGAATAGCATGTCTTTTATTTAGTTCTCAACTATTAGTTGTTTTAACTTGGTTTTTGGCAGGGATTGGATAGCTATTGATTTAAGCTTCAGGTATCTGGCAAGTGCCTCAACTGCACAGATTTTTTGCATTGCTGATTGAAGCAAGATGCGTAAGTTTCAGGTAATGGGAATTGTTTTAGTTAGGATTAGGTCCGGCTGCTAGTGACAGAAAATCCAATCTATGAGGGGCTTGAACAAGACAGGAAGACAGCTTATTTCTCACTCATATAAGATACCAGAGCTAGGTTTTACAGAGCTGTTAGCTATGTGTTAGCTTCACGGTCTCAAGACCCAGGATCCTTCCATCTCATTGCTCACTTATGTGCAGCATTCATTCTCAAGGTCATTCTATATTCCTGGAGAGCTGCTTTAGCTCTAGCCAATGCATCCTCATTCCAGACTTCAAGGAAGGGGCAAAGAAGTGAAGTCCCCCGCCCCTCCGCCGCCTTTGAAGAGTATTTCTTATAAGTTCTCTACCACTTTTGCTTGTATTCCTTTGGCCAGAAAGCAGTTACATGACCACATTTTGTTGCAAGAGGCCATAGGAATGTAGTCTTAATTCTGGATCACCATGTACTTAGCTAAAACACAGGGGTATTAAAGAAAGGAAGAAGGAGAAATGGACCCTGGGGGACAATTAGCAGTCTTTGCCATAGGACTAAAGGTGGTAAAATCGACATTCTGTAAGGAAAAATCAAGACTTGATTTATTCGTCCAAATGAAAAGTGACCCTACCTCCTCACGGCAGTGAGTCTGGAAATATGCTTAGTTATTGACATTCTCCCCTAAAATAAAGCTTTGGTTGTGCTTGATACCATTTAGTATCTCCTTATTTTATAGCTACATGCCCTTTAATGTGAAAAATTATTCAATTAATTTAAAAGTTATTGTGGGGCAAATAAACTTGGAATATATATATATATATATATATATATATATATATATATATATATAAAATTCTGGGATATCTTTGGTCAAGTAATGGTTATTTGGACTACTGCTACCAACACTAGCCTACCTAGCCCAAGCTTGTCCAGCAGCTACATCCTCCTCCTCTTAACTATTCTATCTTCCTGGAGCCTGCATTTGATAGGTTGGTTCCTAGACCTTTGTGATGCAGAATCATAGTGGGCAAAAAGGAAGACTAAATAAAAAATGTGAGGAGAAGGGAAATACATTATCAAGTGAGGTTAAACCCAGCTATACAGGAGTTAAGGGGAAATAAAAGCCATGTGAGCTAGAAGTGGGGTTAAAGAAAGAAGTTTTTTTGCAAAGAATGGGGAATGAGTGATTCTTAAGGGTATTACATGAACTGTACTTTTAAAATTTCATACCATTTATGGCTTAAACCAGCTGGGTCCCACATAAACTCATTAATAAGTAGAGTTGCAATTTGGTTTTATTTTGGGATTTTCTTAGAGTTGATTAATTTTTGTAAGAATCCTATGTTATAAAAAATATAATTAATTTTACTTAATAAATTTCTGCTGTGATTAATCATTTTGATGCTTATATTTAAAAGTGCCATTCACTTAAACACCATGGGGCCACAATCATTCTATTATCTGTGGTCCCTTGGAATTGCTTGCCTAATTAGAGCTAACCATCTTCACAATGATCTCTCTGAGGTTTTTCTGGTTCCATTGGACATTAACATGCAGGTGTATTGGGACGCAATTTGGGGTCTCTAGAGTTGAGCATATTGTTATTGCATAATTCTATGTGACGGTCCTGAATACTATAAAAGGCGATGTTTTCACAGTTGCTCCCTGAAGAAAATAAATGATTCATCACTTTATAGGCAGATATTTTTTATTCTTCTTCCTGTATAGAATGAGCAGGATCATTCTGCCTAAAAAGTGTGAGAGACAAATGTGGATGGGATTTTTAAAAATAAGGAAGAATATCTTATACTTTGATACCAGAGGCCACATGAGGGTCAACCATGACTGGGGGAGGTTGGATGGTCTAAAACATGGAACTGGACCTCAATGGTATGTAGCAGATAAAGGACGAAAATTCTCCCCTCCTCCAAAAAAGCAATCCCTCCCCTTTCCTGTCAATTATTTACCAGTATTAAAATAGGCAAAACAAGATGGAAGACAGAGCTGCCGGTGCATGTAAGTCCAGGGGTTCTTACCTGTGAAATGAAATTTCCTGAACACAAGAGACCTCATGTCCAGAATCTCTCCTCTCCAACCACCCCAGGGCCTGCCCACCATAAACCTTGTCTTTTCCTTTGTCTTCAATAGTGGTGGGTGGGGCAGAGAGTTCAGTCTAAGAATCAGGGATGATGCACTTATAGTCATTCTTCTTAAAAAAATAAAAAAGGACAGAGCTGTCTGATATCTAACAGGCATGATATCCAGCAAGCATAGTGATAGGGAGTCTGGCATCCAGGTAAGCAATTGGTATCAGGGGATCCAGCCACAGGTAAAAAGGTAATGCCACTGCAATGGCGAATCTAGGAATTTTTAGAGATATAAATAGTTGGGCAGTTAGAATTTTGCGTTTTTTTCAATCACTTGATTATGAATATTTTCTTCTAAGTTTTAGTCATTCTGAGATTACCTTTCCTTGGTAGAATCCTTTTGAAATGATGATTCTTTTGAAATTGCATCTATATTATCTACTACTCTTAGAGTGGAGAGTGACATATGATATCTGTTCTGGCAATCATAAAAGTTCTCTATAGCTTTGGAAGACCAGAGTTAGGCCTGACAAAAGCAACATTGCCCCTTGTGCTCCTTCCCTTATTCCCACCAAAGCAAACCAAAGTATATCTCTTTATCTGTTTTCTGGGTATGCCATTGATTAAGATGCCCTGCTTTGGGGGGTGGCCTTGAAGCTTGGGTCTGCTGGGACAGGTCTGGATCCTTGGTTCCTGGGAGCCAGCTGTCTTGGTGCCGGGGTCTAATGGGGTGAGCTTGCAATTTGAAACTTTCAATATGGGCTTGGAGCCTGTGTCCGCAGAGGTCAAGATGAAGCCCGGATCCATGGGGGCTGACCTGGCACTGGGGTGGGCCTTGAAACTGGGGCTGTGGGGGCTAGCCTTGTGTGGATTTTACCGGGGTGGGCCTGGTGCTTGGGGTCATGGCGAAGTCAGGTATTTATTTCACTTCCCCCGTCCCATGGAGGGCATCTCTCTTCACACTGCGCTGCTGGCTTGGAGTGAGGGTGACATAGGTAATGTGAAACTATTGTCCCTACCCACTTTGATTCATCTTTTCTTATTTATGTGCTACAACCAGATGCTGTAATCTCTCACCTGATTCTTTAGCTTGTTTGAAGCTATTTTCCTGCATTGAAAGTTGTTCAAATTGACATTTCTGCAAGGGGACAAGTGCTGCAAAGTCCTATTCCACTATCTTGTTGACTTCACTCCCCAATTTAAAGATATTTCAATCATCAATAAACACCATATGCAAAATTGAAATACAAGCTACATACTGGGAGAAAAGTATGTATTTGTAACACATATAATAAAAAATTCTTAGTATTAAGAATATATAAAGAAATCCTACAAAGCGATAGAATAAGGAAAAATAGCCCAATAAAAAATGGGGAAAAAAGATAGGACTAGGTACTTCAGAGAAAAGGAAACAATGTATGGTCAATAAACATATGACAAGATATACAATCTCACTTATACTCAGAGAAACATAGATCAGGACCACAATGGGATATCATTTTACATCTATCTAGTTGATTAGTAAAATTTAGGGAGCTTAACAATATCAAGTGTTAGAGAGGATATGTATGTGAGCTCCCTTATACGTTGTTGATGGGAACATAATTTGGTACAGTTGCTTCAGAAAACAATTTGGTATTATTTGGTAAAGTTGAACATTTGTGCATTCTATCACCTAGCATCAATATTCTAAGAAAAATTTTAGCATATCTACTCAAGGAGATATGCACTAGAATGTTTTTGGTGGCATAGTTTATAATAGCAAAAACTTAGGAACCACCCAAATGCCAATTAACCAGACAATGAGTAAATTTTTTGTGGAATGTTCACATAGTGGGATACAGCATCAGTGAAATGAGTGATCTACAGCTATAAGCAGCAATATGAATGGACCCTGGTAATAAAACCCTGAGTGAAAAAAAGCAAGACTCAAAAGGAAGCATAGATTACAATACTCTTTTCTAAAATTCCAAAACAAAAAATTTAAGGAATATACATAAATGTAATAAAATGAATAAAAAGGGAATGGAATTGTAAATATAAAATTCAGGATAGTGGTTACCTCTAGGGGATGGTCTAATGGAGGCATACAGGGAATATTCCAGTTTGGGAGTTGGGCAGTGGGTTCATGGATGTTTAATATGGCATTAACATAAATAAATGAAAAGGATGATTTATAAACCAATGGTAGTATAACTTGAACTAAGAATTAGGATTATTTCAATTCTCTACACCTGAGGTCTAAGAAAAATTCAAAACAATAAACTCCATGTTATAGTTTACAAGGTCCCATGTGATCTGGCTTTTGGTTTGCTTTCTGATTTAATCTTGTACTTCTCTTATCCTTGTTCATTCGGCTTCAGCCGCACTACTTTTCCTGTTGGTCCTTTAACTCTTTAAACGTACTCCTGACTCAGGGCCCAAAACATTCTTCTCTAAGATATCCACACATATTGCTTTCTTATATCATTCAAATCTGCTTAAATATCTCAGCCAGGCTTCTCTGAGCATCCTATTTAAAGTAGCACCCCTATTATTCTATCCATACACCCTGCTCTATTTTTCTTCATACCGGTTACTAAACGATACATTATTATGTAGCCATTGCTTTTATTTTATGTCTTTCTCCATGCTGAAGATCCATGGGGGCAGGGGTTTTGCTTTTTTTCACTGTTGTATCTTTGTTTAGCTACCTCCTACTCTTCCTTTGTCTCAGATGTTATTTCCTCCAGAAAACTTTCTCTGACTTCTCTAGTCTGCATAAGTGTTTCTCTTCTGAGCTCCTCTTTTACCCCATGATAACACAAAAATAAAGCTCCTCACATTCTTTTCTGATTGGCTGTTTACCTGTCTCTTGCACTAAAAACACTCTTGTGAGTGTTTTGAGGACATAGACCCTGTCATACACACATGTACGTGTGTATGTATTGAATTCCAAGCATGTGTTGCCCACCACACAGTAGATGCTTAATAATGATTGTTTAATTAGTGGTAAAACAGATGAAAGAATGAGCAAGCAAGTGAATGATTCAGCCTCAGGGTTAAGATGGCTAGCTAGAAAAATGAAGAGGGAGATTGACCATGTGGAACTGATAAATTGTAGTATAAATAGGAGAAGCTGGATGTTTTTTGGGTGAGACTTCATTGTGTTTCTATAAAAGCCTTCTTTTTATATAGACCTTGGTGAGCTTTCTCACTTTTAGTGTAGGGTTTTAAGAGATATACCCCAGGCTGGATATATGCATACATCCCCACGAGGGGCAGAAACTCATGAGCCTCTTAATCATTCAATATTTCTGCACAGTTATAGTTCAGGGGAAAACTCATAGCATATGATGACGCTGAGATCTTGGGAAATGTTAAAACAAGACTGTGCATGATCAGATTCATATTTCCTGCTGCATGAATTTCACTGTGTCCTAATTCTTTCTTTTTAAAGTATCTATGTAAGAGCTATACTTTCCTTTCAGTTTACTGAAATATAAAATTGACTGGGCTAGTCCTTTTCTCTGGCCCTTAACCCCTATCTTGTGAATAGCCAAGAGCTTTCAGTTGCCCACAGACGGTCTCAGTGGCTTTATGTTTTCCCAATTGAATTACCCTTTTCTCTTTTCTGGCTAAGTCATTATGGAATCATCTTTCTCATCATTATCAGCATTAATGCTGTGCCATAATTATACACATAATTGGATCACTTGCTTGCTTGCATAGATAATTGCATCAATTTGTTGCCAGCTTTGCCAGCTACCAAGTAATGTACCCGGTAGCCATATGACAGTATGAGTAAATTATTGGAACTTATTTATTCTATGTGATGGGCCAACTTCAGAGTTCATGGTTTGAGTGTGATTATATGGTGTGAGTTGTTCATTAAGTGGATGCTACCTCTCTTTTATTTATGAGTGAGCAGTGTCTGGCATGTTGAAACCGTTGATGTTTATGGTGGTCCTAGTCAACCACTAGTACCTAGAAGTAGTGTTTGGTATCCAGATAGAGAAAATAAAGTGCTAATTAGACCAAAGGCGTAGATTTTATTTTTGTGGATGAGTGAGCTCTTTGGTTCTGGGTCATAAACTCTGCCTCTCTTACAGTAGGCCCTGTCTCTGTCCCGGGATAGAATCCTAACTGCAACCATAACTAGAAGATGGTGACAGCCTAAGCAGATGAATATAATTAAAGAAGTCCCTCAAGGACAGAATGGTGTGACAGGCAGATGTCACATGATGATAGAAACTCTGGGAGCAGGTGGTGTGGCAAGACCAAGGTGAACAGGGAGATTGTCAGATAAGACTGATGACATTGTCAGATCAGAGGAGGCTTATAACATGCTGGGGTCACTTCTGACGTTCAGAAATGAAACTTTAGTTTGAGAGAAAAATAGGGCCAAAGTCTTAGAATTATCAGGACTGAGATACAGGGGGAAACAATAGAGGCAATTACTTAGAGAGGGTTACAAAGTAGAATGTTGGTCATGCAATGGTCTGGTGGAGTTGGCCATACTGGCTTGTGAGAGTTGACTATGTGTACTTCTCTTCCTAACTCCACCTGCAATGACTTCATGTTGGTTGTTTGATATCAGCTATGGTGGGAATATTTGCACCATGGGAATGAGCAAACATTATAAATCAAGTCTTTTCCCACCTGGAGAGCCAGTTTACCAGCACACCACTGTTAATAGGTATAAGCTAGTAGCAGGTGGCATTTAGTAAATGCTTACTATGTGCCAGGCATTTACATTATCTCATTTAAGTCTCATGCCATCCCATTTTTGGGGAGAGTGAGAAAAATGAGGCTAGAGAAGTTTAGTAAGAAGTTCAGTACTAGAATGGGGCATGTGCTCAGAACATGACTAGTAGTAGTAAAGGGGGTTTAATGATGGACCACTTAAGTACCACACAAGGCTTCTTAAATCTTGCCTGATTAGGAATAACTTGGGTTTCAGGACTGAGCTTGTAGGAAGAGTAGTGTATTGCTTAGGGAGTCAGGCTAGTCATTATGCCTCACAGAATTCTAAGTAGAATTATGTCCTCAACTTTACTATATCCTTTTATCTGTAGCTTTTCCATAATTCACCAATCCAAGGTGGGAGAGCACTAGAATGAGCCTAGGTACCCGCTTCCACACTCGGTGTCTTTGTTCTAAGTAATGATTTCTTGATGTCTAACTTCTCAAGAGCTTCTTCAAGTAGCACACTCTTGACCCTCTCTGTGATCCTAAGGTTCTAGATTATAAAATGTATGTACTATTTACAAAAATGTTTGAGAACACATGTCCTTATTTCTGTATGACACATTTCAAATTTTTTATAGCCAGAAAGGACCTTCAATATGGAGCTATTTGGTTTTTTTTGTAGCATGTAGTTTTATAAAAGTCAGTTTTTGCTGTCCAGACACATTTCTGCAACAAGATTAAATTTAATTTGTCTTACACTTCTTTCCCAATGAGACAACATAAATAACCAACCAAAAGAAAAATATATTAAACTGTATAAATCCAAATATACAAATATATAATAAGCCCTGACTAATTATTGGGAATTTTAAATGAGATTTTTGGTGTGGTATGTCCGCAGATTAATGTAAACTTTATTTAAACCAACTTGTTTTTTTTGGGAATCCTAATCATGATTTTCTTTTACTTTACTATAGCAATACATAGCAAGTCAACTGCGGGAAGATTTAGCAAAGTGGTAATATCCTTTCTATTACCTTAGACACAATGGGAAATCCAGATCGTCCAAGAAATCATTTTTGCTCTGCAGTTGGCCCATAATTTCTTATAGTTCTGAGAGAAAATAGAGAAAAATCGCATTTTAAGCAGGTGTAGGCTTAACATTTGTTTTTGGTTTTGATTGAACTAGCATTTTGCACACTATGCAAGTCCCTGTGCTATGTACAGTAAGGTTCGGTTGACTATAAGAGAGGTTATGATGTTTAGGTAGTTAAATGAATATGACCAATATCACATAGACACAAAACCCCATTATACCTATGGTGTTTTAGACCAACTGTCTAAAACCTTCCAAAACCAATGCACTAAGGTTTGAACTCTTCAGCTAGTGAATGTATGTATATGCGTGTGTGTGTTGGGGGAAGGGAATTTATGATTGAATGCCATAGACTGAAAGCTCTTTGCATCAGTAAGTTATTGCTTCATAATAAACGATCTTACAAATTACTTACTTTAAACAACCACCGTATATTATTGCCTGTGAGTCATTGAGTTGGTTGAGCAATTCTTCTGGTCTTGTTTGGTCTCACTCATGCATCTGCAATCATCTGTGGGTCACCTGGGGGATGGCTTATTTAGGATGTCCTCAGCCTGGATGACTCAGCTTTCCTCCACATTCTCTTGCATCTCTCTAGTATGTTAAAATAGATATGTTTGTATGGTAATGGCAGAGGTTTAATGGGGCAAGCATATACAAGCAAAGGCTGTGCTTGTGTATGCCATATTTGCTAACATTTAATTAAGGAAAGGAAGTTACATGTCCAAACCAAAAATTAGGGGTAAAATATTTTGAAGCAAAATTGGTGAGAGTCCACAAATGTGGTTGCTATCCCGTATACCAATGAAAATCAGCTTCTATTCCATCACTGATACATATGACACAAGCTGCTGATGCCTTGAGAAATGAAATTTGGGACTTTCCAAACTAATGCTATTTGGGTTATAATAATAGAAATGTAGTGTCTAGTACAATGAAAGAAATTATCCTACTGTACTTTGCATTGAATGTGGTATGTTGTTTATTCATTTTTAAAATAAAATTTATTTCTCATCTAATATGTGCCACTATACAGTTTAGGAAGGACATTAGCAAACAGGAGCATGACCAGAAGGGGATAATTGATACTATGGACTGAATGTTTGCATCCCCTCTCCCCCAAATTCGTATGTTGAAGTCTAAATCTTTAATGAGATAGTATTTGGAAGTAGGACCTTGGGAAGGTAATTAGGTAAAGAGGGTGGAGCCCTCATGAATGAGATTAGTGCCTTTATAAGAAGAGACATATGAGAAACAATCTCATTGTTTGTTTTCTGCCATGTGGGAATATAACAACAAGACAGCCATCTGCAAACCAAGAATCAGGCCCTCGCCAGATATGAGATCTGCGAACACCTTGATCTTGGAATTCCCAACTTCCAGAACTGTGTGAGAAATAAATGGTTGGTGTTTAAGCAAGTTAGTCTATGGTAACTTGTTACAGCAGCCAAAAATGACTAGGAAAATGGGAATAGTCAGGAATATGAAAACATTCTGGGAGGAATTTGAAGTATTTCAGTTCAAATGTCACCTCCTTAGAGAGGTCTTCCCCAACCCATCAATCTAATATTTTTATTGATACATAATAGTTGCACATATTTATGGGGTACATGTGAATCTCATATAGAAGCTTGAATGTCAAATTTTCATTTCATTCATATAGAGTATATTTCTAGATTAAGGGAAGGATGTGTGTTTGCAAGTTAATGGGGACGACTGGCTAAGACATTGGATGACATTGAACCTAACCTAACCCTTTTCTTTTCTTAGAAGGGGAAACTGAGACCCAGAGAGAAGAAATAACTTACCCAAGGTTATCCAGCCAGTTTACAGAATAGTTGGGGACAGAATTGAAGCTTTCTGATTGCCAACTCAGTGTATTTTCTACTATATCATGAAAGCGATAAAGTGAGAATGGTACTTGCAATTTTAAGTATTACATGCTTATTTAAACATGCAAATAATCCATTAAGATGAATTCCTTACTAACAGATGTTCAGCAGCAACTCTTGAGGGCTTTAGAGGTAACAAATATCTGGCAGTGACTGCTTTGATGAAGAACAGTACCACAGGGTACTATGTTCCTTTGCAAACAAGAAGACACTCTCTGCTGTGTCCACCCTGCATGGCCCAGCTGGGAAGATGATTAAATTTAGACATTAGATGGGAATGATCGAGTACCTCTCACCACCTGCTCAGTGGTTTTCTTTAATTTCCAAATGCTGCACTGGATAGAATCCTTCTATTTTAATTGATGGATAATCTATTATTTGGCTGCCCAGTGTGCTCCATTTCCAAAAACCATCATGATCCATCACTGTTTTGCATTAGACTAGGGATATTCAGTGTTGTTGGAGCTGCCATATTGATTGGGAAATCCAGACTGGAGGCATCAGTGACCAGGTAACTGCTCAGGCCTAAGTGCCAGCATCATTATTGATCTTTTTTTAAGGGAAGGAAACTAGAACTAGTTCTGATGTGGCTGAGGTTTCCAAAGAACCTGTCCCTTGTGATATGTCCTATAACCCTTCTGTCACCAAGTTGCTCTGAAATTATAAACACTAGTGCTTAAAAGGTTTAGAGTCAGAAAGACTTGGTTTCAAATCCTTGTTCCACCATTTAATAGCTGTGTAAATTTAGTATGGAAACTCTTGTTTTCTCACCTATAAAATGAAAATAATAGTAGTATTTTCCTAACAGAATTTCGTGGGGGGTTAAATGAAATATTTCTAAGTGTGTGGGAATATAAGGTCATTATAATAACATCATTATGAATATAGAGATAGATCCAACTGAAACTTAACAACTTTGTCCCAGTAACACACATTCTTTTAATGGTAAGATTAAGTTTATCCTATTATAGAAAATAGGACCTTGAGTGAAAGAAATGCTGGGTAGCTAAGTTTAACCAGGATGTAGAAAATGAAGAATGCAAGTCTGATTCAAAAGAGACTGTCTGGAAAAGGGCAAGCTTGGATATGGATACCATATGGAGGCCCTGGGTAGTCAGAGAGTATCATGAGGTTACCATGTCGTGAAGATAGGTACCAAAACAGAGATGAATGCAGAAAAGACCCAACAAATTCTATTATGCTAAAGGGCTTTTAAAGTCTATGATAAATCATTTTTCAGGGAAGCAGGAAAGAGCATGGGACTGGGATTTAAAAGCCCTGACAACTATTTCTGACTCTGTTGTTCACTAGCTCTGTGTCTATACACAAATCAGTTAACATATCTAGGCCTTAATATCTTGATTTGTAAAATGAGTGTTGGACTAGACTAGCAGTTGGCAAATATCCAAACCACAAACTAAGAGTGGTTTTTAAAGGGTTGTTTAGAAACAAAACAAAAGAAGAAAAAAGAATAGTGGGAGAGACCATAAGTGGTCTTCAAAGCCTAAAATATTTGCTATTTAGTTCTTCACAAAGTTTTCCAATCCCTGAAATAGATGATCAATTAGGTCCTTTTAAACATTGACAGTCTATGATTCTAGTCCTTGGTTGATTTATAATTGTTTTAATTGACAGAACTTGTTTTACTTCCATTTAAACAGTTAGATAGAATAAGTTTTAGTGTTTGATAGAACAGTAGGGTGACTGTAGTTAATAATTTATTATATATTTCAAAATAGCTAGGAGAAAAGATTTGGAATGTTCCTAACAAAGAAATTGTAAATGTTTCCTGGCGCGGTGGCTCCCGCCTGTAATCCCAGCACTCTGGGAGTCCGAGGCGGGCGGATCGTTTGAGCTCAGGAGTTTGAGACCAGCCTGAGCAAGAGCGAGACCCCGTCTCTACTAAAAATAGAAAGAAATTAGCTGGACAACCAAAAATATATAGAAAAAATTAGCCTGGCATGGTGGCGCATTCCTGTAGTCCCAGCTACTCAGGAGGCTGAGGCAGGAGAATTGCTTGAGCCCAGGAGTTTGAGGTTGCTGTGCACTAGGCTGATACCCTGTCACTCTAGCCTGGGCAACAGAGTGAGACTCTGTCTCAAAAAAGAAAAAAAGAAAAAGAAATTGTAAACGTTTGAGGTGATGTATATCCTAAATACTCTGATTTGATCATTACACATGTTTTGATATGCATGTATAAAAATGTCATATGTATCTCATTAGTATGTACAATTATTATATGTCAATTAAAAATAAAATAAACTTTTATATTTATACTAAAATATGTATAATCCATTGAATAATAGAGTTAGAATTAAAAGGGCCTTTGGAGGTCATTTCATCTAGCCCTTTATTTTCAGATGAGGAAATTGAGGGCCAGAGAAGTGATTGTCATAGTGTCATATCTTATTAGTGGCAGAACCAAAACCAAAACCTAAATTCTCTGATTTCTCATTTACTTATTTTGTATTACACTCTCATACTTCAATAATAGTCATTTCAAAGAGCTTAAGACTTTTCCATCCCTTCCCTCTTTTACCTGCCAAATTAGCTCTCTTATTTTATTTCCTGGTGCCACTATGTAAAAATATTGGTAGCATATCAACAGCTTGCCAGGACTGCTGTAAAGCTAAAAGAACATGACAGGAAATGCAGGCATTAACAATTAATGATTATCTAAATGAATTTGATATCACATCAATTTTATAGCTAGGATTAAGATAGTTCATAATTTTGGGCTGAAGTTTAAAATAGAGTAAGGCTAAAGAAAACTCATGGACTTTGATCGTTAAAGTTTCCTTTGGTACAAATTAATATGTTTAACTGATGTTTATACAACTAGCATAGAAAATACACGTCACATTAAATTTTACACAAAGATAACAGATTCAGCTCAAATGGGCTGGATAGTTGACTTTTCTGCTATCTGAACGCTGTGCTTCCTGCCCCAGAGAGAACAGTCATGTGGAGAAATCACGGAGAGGCTTCCCTGGAGGGAGCTATTGAGAACTTAGCTAAAGTCACCATTCTCCCAAGTAACCACCAATTTTCATTCCTTTTTTAGTACTGTGTTTTATGTGTTATCTGTCAAATTAATAGCTTTTGGGAGAACTACCATGAGGCATGTGTTCAAATCTCTAAAGATGCCACAAGTGAAATGGTATGGTCTTGACCAGATTTTAAGGTTCTTGAGCACAGACACAATGCCTCCTTTGTCACTGTATCGATAACACCTGCTCTCACTTAGTCTTTGTTTTATGCTTGCTGAGTTGAAGTCCATGCAGCTACAACACAGAAAGCTTCCCCAAAGGGCCTACCTCATCCCCTCAAACTCTATGTGTAGGTTTTTCTTTTTTTTTTTTCTCCAAGACAGGGTCTCACTCTGTCATCCGGGCTAGAGTGCAGTGGAGTCATCATAGCTCACTACAACCTCAAATTCCTGGGCACAAGCAATCCTCCTGCCTTAGCCTCCCAAGTAGCTGGTACTAACAGGTGTGCACCACCATGTCCAGATAATTTTTCTATTTTTTGTAGAGACAGTATCTCATTCTTGCTCAGTCTGGTCTCAAACTCCTGGGCTCAAACAATCCTCCTGCCTCAGCCTCTCAAAGTGGTAGGATTACAGGCATGAGCCACAGTGCCCGGTCTCTATCTGCAGTTCTATTTCTCATGGAAATTCCTGGGATAGATGCAACCCTCGTTGATTCCTTCCTCTTCTTGATTTCTTGTCTTTTGCTCACAATTTCATGTTTCTCCACAGGCTTTCTTGTAAAGCCAGGGTCTACTTAGTTCTTTTTGTTTTTCTGCAATGTTAGACAGTTCCTCAAAAATGTTAAATTAATTTGAATCAATTTAAATAGTTAAGTAATTAATTGTGTAACATTTGTTGTCACTGAAAACTTTTGTACATGTCCTTCTTTGTAACTTGATTTAAAGTCAATTATTGGTTGCTGGTGGCCATAAATACAAATGTAAGATAATAGCATACTTTAGGCTTTCGCTTTCCCAGGATACATTTAAAATTTATTTTTCTGTTATCCCAAGAGCACTGGATGAGGAGACAGAAGACTAGGGATTTAATCTTGGATCAAGCTCCTATGAGCGGCATGGTCTTAGGCAAATAACTTGATATCTTAGTGCCTCATCTGTACAATTGAGTTATATGAGGTGATCAATCACTCAGGTCCCTTTCCAGTTATGTCATTTGGAGACTGATCATTCCCCTTTCAAGTGTCAGGCTAAGGTAGCAGTCAACTTGCATGCTAAAGCTGACCCAATTCCTGTTTTTCTACTGTCTGTGAGCTAAGAAATATTTTTTTTTACAGTTTTAAAGGTTATATAAACAAAAAAAGAGGCGTACATGACAGAGACCTATGTATGTGGTACACAAAGCCTAAAATGTTTACCATCTTGACACTTACAGAAAAAAATTTTCTGACCCATGGTATAAAGGAATGTGAACATGGGCTCTCAGCCCAGCTCTACTTACCAATTGCATCACCTAAGGTATATTTTGTCATGTCTTTATGCCCCAGTTTCTTCTACAAAATGAGGATGATACTAGTACTTCCACATATGTTTGTTGTGATGATTAAATGAGTTTATATATATGTATATATAATTTAGAAAGCTGCCTACAACAGAATTCTTATTCAGTAAATGTTAATTACTGTCATTATTTCTATACTTCCTTGCAAGAGATAATTAGTTGAAAAGGAGGAGTTATGGAAGACAAATAAGAAAACCATGAACCATAACATTTTAGAATTGGAATGGGACTCAAACACTGTTAGTCAGCTCATTTTTATTAAAGATGCTGTGACCGAGATTCAGAAAATCACGTGGTTTGTTCACATATAGTTTGTTATCAGCTGAGCCTATATACTTTACTTTTATCAAATAGTCACATAACGGTTCTTAGCTCTAGACCTTGGCCCATGAGCTCATTTGTTTTTAGCTTTTTTTTATTTTGAAATAACTTTAGACTTATGGAAAAGTTACAAAAATAGTACAAAGAATTTCCATATACTCTTCACCCACATTTCCCAAATGTTAACATTTTACTACATTTGTTCTCTCTCTTGCACTCTCTCTCTTCCTCTAGATACAGCTTCGAATAGACTTTTTTTTTCCCTGAACTGTTCAAGAGGAAGTTGCAAATATGATGTACATTTATACCTAAAACGTCAGTGTGCATTTCCTAAAATCAAGGGCAATCTCTTACATAACCACAGTGCAATGATTAAAATAAAAAATAAATGCTGATAACAGTGTTATTTAATCTATAATCCATCTCTAAACATTGCCAAGTGTCCCACTAATGTCCTCTGTAGCAAAAGAATTTCTTGACTAGGTCCTTGAGTGCACAAATGTTTTTTTGTCACAAATTTAATTTTTAATGGGAGACTTTTCCCTAGTATGCTTTGAAGATTGCCTAATGAAATCTGTTTCTAAACTCCTCGGTATGCTGATTCATGCATTTTAAGGACAGAGGTGAATTTTCCTTTTAGATATCTTTTTCTTTCCCTTTGCCTTCATCAATCCAAAGTGGTCAGCAAGATGCAAGTAACATTTCCTTATAGACTAACGGAAGCCATTAGCACAAGTGACATGTTCCTGGGCTTTAAGTGATTCTGTACTGTGTGGTCCAACATTTAGATGGATGGTTATTTGTGTTTAAACCTTAGAGTGAAAATGAAGTAAGAATTTGGCACATTTTACCTCCTGCTGCAAACAGACAAATAAAACTCATAAAATCAAGACTTAGGTCAAATCTATTTACTTAGTAAATGACAGGTTGATAGGACCATCTCTTGGAACAATTTCAAAGGTTTGTCTGAGGCTAATGGAGTTGGAAATATATAAGAGAAAAGGTCTCTTTTTTTTTACATTCCTTTGGTTTATTTTATTTGGCAGCGCCTCAAGTTAAAAAATTAAGATCTAATTCTATTTATTTAGAAAGATGGGCAAAGTAAACCTATGTCTCATTCTACCATGGCTGTGGGGTTCCATTCTGAAGGGTCAAGTTATATTATAAACAGGTTCCTTTGATATGTTCGTTAGGTAAAGAACACTGGAAGGGGGTTCACAGTGCTCTAGTATAATATTGAACTCAACCTCACAGGTTTCTTTCTTTCTAGTGGGGTTATTTTTTCTTTTTTTTCTATTTGACTGCTTGTCTTACAAATACATTTTGTTTTTCAATTTCTTTTTTAAGCAAAAGTAGAGCTGAGATATTGATGTTGCTCAAGAAGCCTTCTTTGTCCCTTGCTCTCTCTGTTCATTACTAGTTGGCACTTCCTTGGTCCACATCTGGTATGTTCTTTCTTTCTTTTTCTAAAAACTTTTTTGTTACGAAATAGACATGCAGAAAAGCAAACAAAAGAAAACATAGAGCTCATGAATTTTCACAATGTGAACACTCACATTGTGTGTGTGTAACCAACACACAGCACAGATAAAAAGATTGGAGAACCCCCACCCTCCTCCATGCTCTCTTCCATGTACTTATTCCTCCATGCAGATAGCAATTATCCTAACATGGTCATTACTTCCTTAATTTTCTTTATAGTTTTATCATTTGTTTATACTCCAAAACTACATAGTGTTGTCTATTTTTTTGAACTTTATATAAATGGAATTCTATAGTACGTATCCTTTTGTGTTTGACTTCTTTTGCTCAATATTATGTTTGTAAGATTTCAACTATGTTGCGTGTCAGTGTAGTTTGTGCTCTCTCTCTCTCTCTTTCTTGGTGAAAATACCACATTTCTTCCTATAGGTAGACATTAGGGTTCATTCAAGTCTTTGGCTATCATGAATAATGTTCCTGGTGTATAAACACATGCATTTCTGTTGGATATATACCTAAGAGTGAGAATTGTCAGGTAATAGGTAAGAAGACATTATATCCTGGTTTTCTTGATTCAGTCCTGATTGAAACTTATTGTCCTGGGATAGTTATTCATACTGCCCCATTTCACTCTCAAAAATATATTTGTTTGCTTAATAAAATAGGATATCATAATCGTGGGATATACTTTAAAGTTAAAATTTAAGATAATGCCAAGTAGTTTTTCAAAGTGATTGTACCTATTTACAGTTCTATCAGAAATATTAAACCGGAGAATTTTTTTTGAGGAGGGCGGGGCAGACAGAGTCTCACTCTGTTGCCCAGGCTAGAGTGCTATGGCATCAGCCTAGCTCACAGCAACCTCTAACTCCTGGGCTCAAGCAATCCTCCTGCCTCAGCCTCCCGAGTAGCTGGGACTACAGGCATGTGCCACCATGCCAGGCTAATTTTTTCTATATATTTTTAGTTGTCCAGATAATTTCTTTCTATTTTTTTAGTGGAGATGGGGTCTCGCTCTTGCTCAGGCTGGTCTACCAGCAATATACGAGATTGTCTGTTGCTCCTCATTTTCATCAACATTTTTTATTTTCAGTCTTTTTAGTTTCTGGTCTTCTGATGGCTGTGTATCAGTATTTCATAATAATTTTAATTTTCATTAAAGTGCTATTGAGGTTAAGCACTTTTTCCCATGTTTATTGACTATTTGGAGTTCTGTTTTGTGTTTGTGTGTATGTGGGAATTGAGTTCTGTCACTTTTGCTTTGCATATTAAAGGCTGTGCAAAGGACATGAACTGAAACTTTTCAAAAGGAGACAGAATAATGGCCAGCAAACACGTAAAAAAGTGCTCAACATCTCTAATCATGAGGGAAATGCAAATCGAAACCACAATGAGAGATCACCTAACTCCAGTGAGAATGGACTTTATCAAAAGTCCCCAAACAGCAAATGCTGATGTGGATGTGGAGAGATAGGAACACTCTTACACTGCAGGTAGGACTGCAAACTAGTACAACTCCTGTGGAAAGTAATTTGGAGATATCTCAAAGAGTTAAAAATAGAAATACCATTTGATCCACCAATCTCACTGCTAGGCATCTATCCAAAGTAAAAAAGGACATTCTATAATAAAGACTTCTGCACCAGAATGTTTATGGCAGCACAATTCACAATTGCAAAGATGTGGAAACAACCCAAGTGCCCATCAATACATGAGTGGATTAATAAAATGTGGCATATGTATACCACGGGATACTACTCAGCTACAAAAAACAATGGTGAACTAACACCTCTTATATTATCCTGGATAGAGCTTGAGCCCATCCTCCGATGTGACGTATCCCAAGAATGGAAAAACAAGCGCTGTATGTACTCACCATCAAATTGGTACTAACTGATGAACACTTATGTGCTCACCTGGAAGTAATATTCATTGGGTGCCAGTCAGGTGGGAGGGGGGTGGTGGGGGTGGGTAAACTCACAACTAATGGGTGCGGAGTGTATTCTATGGGAGAAGGGCATACTTGTAGCTCTGGCTTAGGCGAGGCAAAGGCATATGTAACCAAAATGTTTGTACCCCCATAATATTATGAAATTAAAAAAGAAACCTGAAGGCTGTGTTATCATATAGTGTAAGTTTAGAATTGTGTAAGTTATTATTGTTTATAACTATCTATAATGATGCTTTTTGCATAAACATTTATTGTATCTGATGTTAATACGGTACATCTACTTTCTATTGGTTATTGTTTAAATAGTATGTATTTTTTAATCACTTTACTTTCAACCATTCTGTATGCTTATGACACAGCATATTTTTTTAAAATCCAGACTGTGAATATTTTTCTTTTAACTGGAATGCTGAGTTTATTTACTTTCAATGTAATAACTGATATATTTGGGTTTGAATCTGTTATCGTACTATGTGTTCCTTTTGTTTTTGTTTTTCTTCTTCTATTCTCAATTTTCTTTCCTTGTAGACTTATTTTGGGTTGATTAATTTTTATTTCTATTTTCCCACGGTATTTGTATATTATTTTATTATTCTACTAGTAATTAACCTAGAACTTAAAACATCCATCCTTGATTTATTAAAGTTTAAATTAATTGACAGTCTTACTTTCCTCTGAAAACTGTAAGATCTCAGAACATTTACTTCTATTTTCTCTGTTCCTGATGTATATGCTATTATTGACATATATTTTAATTTAACTTAATTTTCCATATACGTATATACACATACATTTATATATGTACATTTAAAACAGCCCAAGTAGATTTTTTAAATATAATCAATTTTTTAGATAAATTCATGTATGGAGAGTTTTCTTTGCTCTTTTTTCCTTCCTGCATCTCTGACCTTCTATCTGCCATCATTTTCCTTCCTAATTAGTATTTCTTTTAGTGAGGGTCTGCTGGTGATAAATTCTCTGAGTTTTTTCTATCGGAAAATGTCTTTATTTTATCTTCATTCTTGAAAGACATTTTCGCTGGGTGTAGAATTCTAGGTTGGCAGTTCTCCCTACCCCCAACACATTAAAGATACATTTCCATTGCTTTTTGGCTTTTACTGTTGTTGAGAATCTTCTATCAGATTAAGTGTTTCTTCTCTGAAGGAATTTTTTTTGTCTTTGTTTATTTTCAATTTCATCATTATGTGTCTTGTGGATTTATTTTTATTTATTTATATTTGGGATAAATATAAATTTATATCTTTCATCAGTTTGGGGAAATTTATAGTTTTTATTTCTTTAAATACTTCTGACCCATCTTAACTTTCTTTCTGGATTTAATGTTATACATGTGTTAGATTTTCTGGTGGTACTTTGTATTTCTTATTTTCTTTTATTTATTTTTCATTCTTCCTTTCTCTTAGTCTCATCCCGGATAGGTTTTTTATTTTTATTTATTTTTTTAATTTTAAAGAGATTTATTCTGAGCCAAATTTGAGGACCATGACCTGGAGCCATGTCCAAGAAGCCTTGAGCAAGTGGACTTATGTGGTTGAGTTACAGTTTGGTTTTATACATTTCAGGGAGACAGGGGTTACTGGTAAAGTCATAAATCAGTACATGGAAGGCATACATTGGTTTGGCCCAAAAAGGTGGACGATGTTGAAGTGGGGGTTTACAAGTTATAGATGGGTTTAAAGATTCTTTGACTTGTAATTGGTTAAAGACGAGCAGCTTTGTCTAAAGGCTTGGAATGTTTTAAGATAAGGAGGTCTGTTAATCAGAGATGAGCCACCTGCCATATATTTGTTGTGTAAATTGAGGACCTGCAGGTTTGTCTTTTATACTCTTAGGCCTGTTAATCGGTTACAAAGGATATCTCTAAGAAGGGAGGGGGCATTATGAGGCATGACTGACCTCTGTCCTGTGGCAGGCAATTTAGTTTAGTATATCCCCTTGGCCAAGAGGGGGTCCATTCAGTCAGCTCATCGGGGGGAGTCTTAAGTTCACAATTCCCCGCTTTTGGCCAAGATCTGCCAGAGGCAGCATCTATGGCCAAACTCTTATTTTGTCCCATCTGTTGCCAGGGTGGTGTGGCTACCTGCCCTTGGTATGTCCCATCCCTCGGTGGGATCCTTGTGGCCAAGAGGACTGAAGAGCCACAAGGGGGCTTACAGCCAATTAAATATTTTAGGCCAAACAGAACTGGAGGTAGACAGGCACTCATCAACCCTTTAAAACCTTCTAGGTAACATAAAAGTAAAAACCAAAATGTCAAAGGCAAGGCTACAAAACTAATTTATCTATAAGTGTTGAGCTACTATATGTTTGGGTCTCATGGTAGATTTGTAGCAAACATAAGCATAATTAACCTTAAGCTAAGGGAATTTAGAGACTTTTATTTTGTCATAATATTTTAGTCTCTTTAATAATTTATACTAAGGTAGCTGATAAATTACTTGTTATATCTCCTTTTGTGTAAACCCATAACTGAGACCAATTATACTCAGGAAGTTCTAAGTCTATAAAAAACAGGAAAAAAATTATGATTGGGATGGATATCTGCAGCATGTGGCCTGAAAAGACAAAGTTTTTCAGTTAGCAATTGTTTAGGCTTCTGTATGCCCCTCCTTGATCTCGAGGGTCTAAACTAATTCCATACCTCAGAATCGGCCATTACAATCTCACATGCCCTCTCTTCCTCAATAGTGCCTGGGCCTAGAGGGAGGATGTTTGAGCAGAGAGTTGGCAGATTCAATAATTTTAGGTTCTGGAGATATCAGGTAAACTTGCTGTTTACTTAAAACTGGTCAGGACTCTGGAAAACAAAACAAGAGAATCAGTAATGTTCTAAATGCAAAGTCATAAAAAATTTAGTTTGGTCCCATGCAATTAATTTCTCTTCTGTTTGAGCTTGAGTTAGGGATACTCATGGACATATCAGCTTTCTAATTAAAGTCCTGGAAGATTGTTTTATTTTAGTCCAGTGGTATGTATCTCCAAAGTTATCAGAAGCCTGTATTTAAGAAAACTTGTCAGTCCTTTCCATGACTTTCCTTGAAGAAGTAAACTTTGGACTTTGCCAGTTTAAGAAAACACTTTCTGAGATGAATCAAAGTAAAACAAAACTCTTAAACTAGTCATGGTTAAAGAGACAACTGACAAAGTTGGTTATTCTTACGGCATACAGCAATTTAACGTAATAACCATAATTATTGTTGATAACACACACCAAGATATATCAACATTTTATAATATTGGAACGTATATTAATAACATACAAATATAATCCAAATATAATGCCATTTCATGTTTGACAATGTTTCCTGTATAGTATTAACATGCCAAATAAACCTAATGTCTGTCTTAGACTTTTGGTGACCCTAATACATACAAAACTTGTTTAAGGTCAAAAGACTGGATTTAGAACTTGGGTTTGGAAAGTTTGTCAAATACAAAAGGCTTAAAACATTTGCTTAAACACAATCACAAGCCACTATAAAGTAGGGGTCATTTATTTAACTAAGAGAGATAGTCATCAAAAGATTCTAAAGGTGATAAAGTAAGTTATATGGGTATAAACCTTAACCTTTTTAAAGTTTAGTTTTTCTAGTTAGTCAAAACCTAATAAAGAGAGCACAGGGATTATCCTGATAAAGCATAAAATCTTTGCTTCTTTTTAGGCCAGTTACCAAAAAGTAAAGAAAAAAATCTTCTGTAGTATGATTTTTCTTTTAAATTAAAAAGGATACAGGTTATAGAATCAAAATAAGTACATCATGTCATTTCATTAAGAGCAAATTAATACCTACAGAAAACTTTGTTTTAACCAAAATTTCTTTTTTAATTATAGCCAACTGGACCACATACAAAATTCTTTAATAAATTCACTTTATAAACTTTATTCTAACCTACATAGACTATCTATAAAACATGCCTAAAAATTATCTGTTTAACCTTTCTTATCAAAAATATATTTCTATATTCATTGCCTTTTTATATCTTTCTCTTGCTCACTAGTTACTTTCTATTTTGTTTTTATTTTCTTTCTAAATCTATATTTTGATTCAACCTCTGAGTTAGACAAAATTAGAGGTCTTTTTCTGAAAGCTAGCCATAAAACCTAAAATTATTCTATGTAAAATCTGGCCATAAAGTAACTATCTGGCCTACTTTATTTTACTGTAAAACCCCATTCTAGAAAGGGCCTTGCCCTGCACCAAGAAGGAAAGAATGCACACTCAGAGGCCCAACAGTATCTAAATATAAAAGCCTTGCTGGGTTCTGCCACCCAGCCTGTTAAAATGAGTTCACACCCTTTTTGTCCAATCATATTTCTACATGGTTGTCTATACTTTAAACATGAAAGTGGACAGTCTCCCCTGCGTCTTTGAGTGTTCGTTGTGAAGGCAGTGAAGGCATCTGTGTATAAGGTTTTTTTTTTTTTTTTTTTTTTTTTTTTTTTTTTTTTTTTTTTTTTTTTTTTTTTTTTTTTTTTTTTATATATAGAGTCTCACTCTGTTGCCCAGGCTAGAGTGCTGTGGCATCAGCCTAGCTCACAGCAACCTCAAACTCCTGGGCTTAAGTCATCCTCCTGCCTCAGCCTCCCGAGTAGCTGGGACTACAGGCATGCACCACTGTGACCAGCTAATTTTTTCTATATATATTTTTAGTTGTTCAGCTAATTTCTTTCTATTTTTTTAGTAGAGATGGAGTATCGCTCTTGCTCAGACTGGTCTCAAACTCCTGAGCTCAAACGATCCGCCTGCCTCGGGCTCCCAGAGTGCTAGGATTACAGGTGTGAGCCTCCACGCCTGGCCCACGTATAAGCTTTTAATTCTTTCTCCTATTAATCTTCATGTCAGTAAATTTTCAGCAAGTCTTTATGGGAACAGTGGCCTTTACTCCCAAACTTTGGGGGCCAAGGACGCTTTGGTCCTTACAGTGTCAATAGATTTTGTTTTGGGATGTGGTGTTTTGGAAGGATCCAATTAACTAATACCTTTAAACAGGATATTCTAAAATGTCTACTATGTTTATATGATTTAGAAGTGATGTTACATTTGTTTAAAATAACAAGTTTTATTAAAATACTTATTTGTTTTTCTTGGCAGGATATATATTTTTTTTAATTGCACTATTTTCCATTTCACTAATTTCTTTTCAGCTGTTAAGCCCATCCATTGAATTCCCGAATTTGGTTATTGAACTTAACAATTCTAGAATTTCGATTTAGTTCTTTATGTTATTTTTATAATGTCAAGTTTCTTGATAAAATTTTCAAGATCAGGTTTTACCTACATGAGAATATTAAGGATATTTGTGTTATAGATATATTTTTAAATTTTACTTTCTGTAATTCTTGTGGATCTCTTATTTTTTATGCTATCTATCTTTAATGTTGTCATGTTTCTTTAAGTGCCTGGTTATCTTTCATTGTTTTCCAGACATTGTATTTTTTAATATACTTTTAAAAATAAAATTTAGAACAATTTTTAGATTTATAGAAAAACTGCAAAGATAATACAGGGTTTCTGTATATTCCACACCCACTTTCCCCTATTATTAGCATCATAAGTCAATATGGTATATTTGTCACAATTAATGAACCAGTATGAATAAATTATTATTAACTAAGGTCCATATTTCATTCTAACTTTCTTAGTTTTTACCTAATGTCCTGTTTCTATTCTAGGATCACATCCAGGATAACATTTAATTGTCATATATCCCTAGGCTCCTCTTGGCTGAGTCTCACTTTCTTGCCTGGGTTAGAGTGCCGTGGCATCAGCCTAGCTCACAGCAACCTCAAACTCCTGGGCTCAAGCGATCCTCCTGCCTCAGCCACTCAAGTAGCTGGCACTACAGGCATGCACCACCATGCCTGGTTAATTTTTTCTATATATTTTTAGTTGTTCAGCTAATTTCTTTCTATTTTTTTAGTAGAGACGGGGGTCTCGCTCTTGCTCAGGCTGGTCTTGAACTCCTGAGCTCAAACAATCCGCCCGCCTCGGCCTCCCAGAGTGCTAGGATTACAGGTGTGAGCCATCACACCTGTCCTAGACCTTTCTTACTATTAAGAACCTTGTCAGTTTTGAGGAGTACTGGTCTGGAATTTTGTAGAATGTCCCTCAATTTGTATTTGTTTGAGTTGTGATACCATGTGGTTTTTACACATAGTTATCATAAAAATGTCATACTAATTTTAAGGTAAGAAATGATTGATTCCCCCAAACAGCTGCCATATGAATTAAACTGAGGCCATCAAGGTACTGGCATAGTTTCTTTGAGAGGATCAAATTGTGAGAAGAGAATGATGATTCTCAATGGTCAACTTCATGGGGCTCAATAGCTTATTGGACACTTTACTGAATGTTGCAAAGCTCTCTTAAAGGTACACCTGAGGTCTTCAGTGACCCCCAAGGGGATCAGTGGCAAAATTTCATCCCTTATGGCGAAAATGAGATTTGAATATTTGAAAAACAACACATAAAATTATCAGAGAACTTAAGAGTACAAAATAGTATCTTAGAGACAAAGCTTTTGTGCTACATCTGTGGACGATGCCATGATTGGTGGCTTCTTCAATTGGAAGAGCCATTTTGGAAGGAATATATGCTCCAATCTAAGTATAGACAGTAATAATGATGTTTTGGCTAAATTTTGAAACATCGTTAACTGGAAAATATTCAATACATTTTGGAAAGCCAGTAGGTACTCTATTGAATTTACAGATAATAAAAATTCTCTTTTGGCTCAAGCTTGCATTCTCTAATTAATTCTTGAACTAGGACCTTTTCATGTATTATTTGGGATGACCATTTTCAAAACACTCAGGCAACATGATAATCTTTTAAACTTCAGCTGTTTTAAAAGGAATTAACTACCTGAGAGACAGAAAAAAAAGGCCCTTGCTAAACTTTCAAAATTATTTATATTAAAAAAGGAATAAATGGCTCGCAATCATATAAATGCCAGGATAAAGGGCTTCCTGAGGTCACTGAAATAAATGAAGGCAACATTTAATGAAAGGGAAATCCCACATAAATGAGAACGAGATATGGCATAGAAGATGAGCAGCTAAAGCAAAAAGGAGAAACTTCAGAAATGAATGAGGGTGAATTGATAGCAGGCTTTTCACATGTCAGAAAGGAGGCATAGAAATGGGGAGGTGATTATAGGCCAGCTTCTCAGCAAAGGAATTTCTCATAAAGGAGGATAATGGCATATGAAATTGGCAAGGGGAATTGAAAAGGAAGAAAGTGGCAATATGGTATCAACAAAGCACCAAGTTAAAATGTAGGAAAACAAGAAACGACAAACTGAAGAGCAAACTACCATCTGACTGTGATGGGATCAGCCAGGGTCCCTCAAGCATTTTACTGCTGTGCCTCAGCTCATTGTGACCCTCAGGAGGAATGGCGACCTTTCCATGACACAATCAGTGTCCCGTGGTGTCTCTGATTCTTTTTCATTACATGGCTTGCAACTAAAATCCTATCTTTTCTAAGAACATGTTCTAATTTATCAAGGATAACCAATGCTAGGTAAATGACGGCTCCTATAAAAGTATGGTAGACTTTTATGTTATACTTACTGCAGTAAAAGCAGATAACAGACTTTTTAAAATGCAGATTATAGCCCTTGAACATGAAAGAGAATTCAAAGATGCTGTGTGCCAATATAGTATTAGCTGAATTGAGCTCTTAATCTTCAAACTGCTAGAATTTGGGGCTTTCTGAGGGGAACATGGATTCTGGAACTGTGTTGTTACAAAAAGATATTTGGTAGTGCTGATGGTTATGATCCAGCTGGTTAATGAACCCTTGTTTCCCCACGCTGTTACTATATATGTCCTTTTTCCTGAGCCATCAAATTCTGCTGAACAATGTTTATGGAACTCTTTAATAAATATATTAACCACTTTCATATAACAGCACTTCATATTTGGTCAACCACTTTCCTATCCTTTATCTCATTTGATCATCAGCATAATCCAGGAAAGCATGCTTGACAGAGACTATTTTTTCTTTATTGACAGATGACAGAATGTAGGCTCAGTAAGGTTCAGTGACCAAAGTTATATAGCTAGTTTATGACAGCGATTGGATTATACCCCAGGTCTCCTGACAGCTAGTTCTATTCTCCCTATCACAGCATGCTTCTGTTTTTAAAGTTCTTACTATTTTGATGCTTCAACTTTTACATTTATTTTCTCTTGTCTTTGTCTTCTCCTCATTGCTAAGACAAAACCAAAGCCACATTAGAGATTTTTCTTTTTAAAGAACATGGAAATCCTTTGTGAGGTGAGGTTTTTAAAGTTCAAAACTGAATTTATGGCAAATAGGATGGCTAAATTACACTATTCACATGCATTCATGTCTGTATTTGTGAACTTCTGTTCTCTTGGTCTCTCCTATTCCCTCCCTTCTGCTTGTTGTGTGTGTGTATGCGTGTGAAAGAGAAGCGACAGACACAGGAAAACACTGACTTATTACCTTAGGTGATTAAGAAATCTTGGGTTTCATCTCTATAAGAGTTAGATAGCTTAAAAATCATTGGCTGTTATGCACTGTATGTCTACTATGTGTCAAACACATGGTCATGTCTTTATACATAAAGAATAGCATGATATCCTAGCTGCAAGAGCCAGTCTTTGGATTAGGATTACTCTAACATTTAGGCAACTTCTTTGAAAAGTAGGCTATAAACTTTTTATACATAACATCTGTATTAGGTACATTTTTAGCAACTGGGCAATCTGAAGTTTTTCTTTAATTGTATCTATTTGCTCACTTGCTATCTGAAACCATTATTATACAGTGCGCTGGGACTGGGTGGATCTATCTCCAATCCATGAAGCCTGAAGATGATTTTCTTTCCAGCTGTAGGATTCTGTAGTTGCCAAAGACAAGGAACTTGATTTTTAAAATTATTTTTTCCCCTACATAACTAAGGCTAGGCTGGATGGGTATATCTGGGTGTCATACTTCTTGGAAAATCCAAGACAGAATGAAGACCCTGAGTATTTGACAAATGTGGTTATACCAGAAAGTAACATTGAAATGGAGGTATGTAAGACACATTTTTATTCCATATAATTATTTAGAGGTTCAGCCTTAATTACAGAAACTGGACTTGGTAGAAGATATGAAGACAATTTCCAAATTTAGGAGAGCTAGGATTACTTCCCTAGCTACAAGAAGAGTATGTTTAAAATCTAACAACATGAGACAATATAATAGTGATGACCCTACCTTGTATGAGGTATGACTATAAATGAATGGTTTGATTTCAATTTTTTAAAAAAATACTGAAGCTGATATAACCAATTGAATGGTGTTATCCTTTACATGGATCCCTTGCAGTGCTAACTTTTCTTATAATGAGGCTTCCAGAGCTCTCAACATTGCTGAAACTTAGCCTTGGGAATTGCCTTCTGATACTGTGACTCAATCTTTTAACTCTCCTCCTTTGTGACAAAGCTTTATTCTTTAAGGATAGATTTAAATTTTTGAAATAAATAAAAGCCATTTAATGCAAACTCCATGAATAATGTGTCTGACTAAACTGAATAAATACCATTTGTGAGTCTAAAGAAGGATGACTTTTCTTGTGTGTTTACAAAATGATGCTGAAATGTCCTCACTAAGCATATTTTTAAAACAGAATTTTGAAGGATATTGTTGGAATGAGCTATAGTCTCTCAATCTAACCACTTTGAAAGAGACACCACTTCTGTTTGCTGAAAATTAGTCTCAGTATATGGCCACACTTGGCTCAACCTTACTTCAAACCCTTACATTATAATTTGTCTTTATCTTCCGTTTGGCTTTAGTTCATTTCTCATTTCTTTCTTTCAAATCAATAAGAATGCATTTTAGTATGACTTTCTCTAAGTGAAGCTTAACTGAAAAAATAATCAAACTAATATATTTTAATTTGCACTTAATCTGCTCTAGGCTAGAGCAGAGTTTTCCAGCTGCTGGATCTTGAATCCCCATATTGGCCAGTGTGTTCCAGTGAATTATCCATTGTGTTAAAGATGGAGTAATAACTGGTATCTCTTTCAATATCTAATTAACAAAAAACATTATTTAAAAATGTTTCCCCTTAATATAGACCAGTTTGAGAGGCATCTCGCATACATTGGTAAGCGTATCTGGTGATAAATAACAATCATATGGGTTTACTCATGTGCTAGTCTCTGTTTTGACAATCATTTGGGTCAAATATTGCAAACTTCCAAAATGGTTCTGATCAGTTTATACTTTTAATTGTTATTATTCTTATTCATATATTTATAGAAATGTATGCACTTAATAAAATGTATATACTTAATATATACATTTAATATTAGGCCATTAAATACAAAATGTCTGATTTCAAATTAAAAATTTAGTTTATTATATCTCAAACAAGAATCAGTACAATTAATCAAAGTATGCACCTAAACTGTTGACACAATTTTGCCATCTTAACGGCGCCTTGTTTATGCCAGCAATGGAGAAACCTGGAGAGCGAGTGACAATGAAATTGCAAAAGGCATTTTCCACAGCTTGCTGAGAATTGAATATTTTTCTTTGCAAGAAGTGGTCCAAAGTCTGGAAGAAGTGGTAGTCAGTTGGTACAAGGTCTGGTGAATACGGTGGATGACAGAGAGTGTCCACGTCCAGCCTCTGTAGTCTGAGCAGTGCTGTTTATGCGACATGTGGTCGAGCGTTGTCTTGCAAGAGGATTGGCCTGTCTTTATGGACCAATCTTTGCTGCTTAATCACAAGCATCCTCATAATTTCATCCAATTGGTTGCAGTAGACATCTGCTGTAATGGATTGACCAGGTTTCATGAAGTTGTAGTAGATAATATCAGAGCTGGACTGCCAGGCACCTTTAGCGTTTTTTTGATGACTATTCAGTTTTGGACTGTGCTTTGGCACTTCATCTTTATCCAACCATTGTGCCGAATGCTTGCGATTGTCAAAAAGAATCCATTTTTCATCACATATAATAATACGGCATAGAAATGGTTCACCTTTGTGTTGTGACAGCAAGGAAAGGCCAGCTTCGAGAAGATTTTTCTTCTGATGCTCATTTAATTCATGTGGTACCCATCTATCCAGCTTCTTTACCTTGCCTGTTTATTTCAAATGGTCCAATATTGCTGGAATAGTAACGTCGAACCTTGCTGCTAATTCATGCGTAGGTTGAGATGGATTCACTTCCACTACAGCTTTCAGCTCATCATTATCCACCTTGGTCTCATGTTGCCCATGTGGCTCATTTTCAAGATTAAAATCACCAGAATGGAACTTCTCAAAACATCGGCACACTGTGTATTCATTAGCCACATGCTTTCCAAACACTTTGTTGATATTTCAAGCTGTCTGCACTGCATTGGTTCCATGATAGAACTCGTATTCAAAAATAACTTGAATTTTTTACTTTTCTGTGGTTTCACAAAAATTGCTCTAAAAATCTTAGAAAGATAATCACAAGCCAAAGCATGCATTTGAAAGAAGGAGGATGTACCTTCACAAAAAAAAAAAAATAAATAAAACAAGAAGTGTCAAAGTGAAATGTCAGAGATATCAATTGTCAAACTTAGTACTTAGGGAAATTGGAAATTTCATACTTAAAAACCTAATAAAATGTAATAATGTATTATGTTAATGTATATACTTAATAAAATGTATACACTTCATAAAATATCAATAAAAGACATTAATATGTCAATGAAAAAGTACCGCATGTATCTTAAAATACATGCATGTTAAAATTCAAAACTTGCCTTTATCTGATCAAAATTCTTGTTCAGCACACTAAAAGTTTTTTGAAAGACAGATTAATGTTACATAGCAGAAATAGAATATTAATTATAGCCATCTTTGCTTTTTCTTATATTGGGAATGAAGACTACATGCACTATAAATTATGTGGAGAGGGGAAGAAAAGCTGGCGAAATACCAAAATCTTATTTTTATAGGTTGTCAAAGAGCAATAAAATTATAAAAATAAACCAATTCTTTTTTTCACTTTTTTTAATTCAAAAGATGTAGGGGGTTAAATTATTTTTAGTTACATGGATAAATTGTATCATGCTGAAGTCAGGGCTTTCAGTGTGCCTGTCATCAGAATAGTATACATTGTACTTGATAGGTAGATTGTTATCCCTCACCTCTCTCCCAGTCTCCTCTCCCTTAGCTTCCATGTCCATTACTGCTCTTTATGAGCACATATATCCTTCATTTAGCCCCCAATTATAAATGAGAACATATGGTATCTGGTTTTCCATTTCTAAGATACTTCCCTTAGGATAATTGTCTCTAGTTCTATCCAAATTGCTACAAAAGACATTATTTTATTACTTTTAATGGCTGAGTAGTGCTCCATGCTATATATTTATACCACATTTTCTTTATCCACTCATCAGATGATAGACACTTAGGTTGATTCCATGTCTTTGTTATTATGAATTGTGCTGCCTTGAACATTCGACTGCAGGTGTCTTTTTGATAAAATGGTTTCTTTTAGGCAGATACACAGTAGTGGGATTGCTGGATCAATGGCAGGTCTACTTTTAGTTCTTTGAGGAATGTCCATACTGTTTTCCATACCGGTTATACAAGTTGACATTCCCACCAACAGTATATAAGTGTTCCCTTTTCACTGCAACTGTGTGAACATCTATTGTTTTTTGACTTTTTAAATAATGACTATTCTGACAGGGGTTAGGTGGTATCTCATTGTAGTTTTAATTTGCATTTCCCTGAAGATTAGTGATGTTGAACATTTTTTCATATGTTTATTGGCAAGTTGTTTATTATTTTTGAGAAGAGTCTGTTCATGTCTTTTGCCCACTTTTGATGGGTTATTTGTATTTTTCTTGCTGATTTGTTTGAGTTCTTTGTAGATTCTGGACATTAGCCCTTTGGTGAACATACAGTTTGCGAATATTTATTCCTATTCTGTAGGTTGTCTACTTACTCTGTTGATTATTCCCTTTGCTATGCAGAAACGTTTTTAGTTTAATTAACTCTCATTTATTTATTTTTGTTGCTCCTATATTTGCTTTTGGGGACTTATTCATACATTCTTTGCAGATAGGTCAATGTCTAGATGAGTTTTTCCTATGTTTTCTTATAGAATTTTCATGATTTCAGGTCTCACATTTAAGTCTTTAATCCATCTTGAATTAGTTTTTATATATGGTGAGAGATAAGGATCCAGTTTTACTCTTCTGCATGTGGTTACCCAGTTTTCCCAAGACCATTTGTTCAATAGGATATTCTTTTCCCACTGTATGTTTTTTCTGCTTTGTCAAAAATCAATTGGCCATAGCTATATGACTTTATTTCTGGTTTCTATATTCTGTTCCATTGGTCTATGTCTCTACCATTATACCAGTACCATGCTGTTTTGGTTACTACAACCTTGTAGTATAATTTGAAGTCAAGCTTAAGATTGCTTTTCCTATTCGGAGCCTCTTTTGGTTCCATGTGAAGTTTAGGATTATTTTTTCTAGATCTGTGAAAAATGACATTGGAATTTTGATGGAAATTGCATTGAATCTGCACATCACTTCACGCAGTATGGACATTTTAACAATGTTGATTCTTTCAATGCATGAGCATGGGATGTTTTTCCATTTGTTTGTATCATCTCTGATTTCTTTCACCACCATTATGTTGTTCTCGTAGAGATCTTTCACCTCCTTGGTTAAGTATATTCGTAGGTATTTTATTTTCTTTGTAGCTACTGTAAATGATATTGAGTTCTTGATTTGACTCTCAGATTTATTGTTATTACTATATAGAAATGCTATTGTTTTGTGTACATTAATATTGTAACCTGAAACTTTACTGAATTTATTTATCAATTCTAGGAATCCTTTAGTAGAGTTATTAGAGTTTTCTAGGTGTAAGATCATACATTCAGCAAACGAAGATAGTTTGACTTCCTCTTTCCCGATTTGGATGCCCTTTATTTCTGTCTCTTGCCTGATTGCTCTGGCTGGGATTTCCAGTACTATATTGAATAGAAGTGGTGACAGTGGGCACCCTTGTTTTGTTCTAGTACTTAGGGGGAATGCTTTCAGCATTTCCCCATTCCGTATGATGTTGGCTGTGGGTGTTCATATATGGCTTTTATTGATATATTTGAGCTATGTTTATTCTATGCCTAGTTTGTTTAGGATTTTTATCATGAGATGATCATATGGTCTTTGTTTTTAATTGTGTTTATGTGGTGAATTACACTTATTGATTTGGGCATATTGAAATATCCTACCGTCTGTGGAATGAATCCCACTTGATCATGGTGGATTATTTTTTTGATATGCTGCCAAATGCGATTTGTTAGTATTTTGCTGAGGATTTTTGCATCTATGTTCATAAGGGATATTAGTCTGTAGTTTTCTATTTTTTATTGTTTCCTATCCTGGTTTTGGTACCAGGGTAAAACTGTCTTCGTAGAATGAGTTAGGGAGGATTCCTCCCTTCTTGATATTATGGAACAGTTTCAGTAGAATGGGTGCCAATTCTTCTTTGTAGGTCTAGTGGAAGTTGGCCGTGAACTCCTGTGGTCTAGGGCTTTTTTATTGGAAGAGTTTTTATTATAGTTTCAATCTTGTTACTTATTATTGATCTGTTCAGGATTTCTATTTCTTCCTGATTCAAACTTGGAAGGTAGTGTGTTTCCAGAAATTTATCCATTTTCTCTAGATTTTATAGTTTGTATGCATAGAGATTTTCATAGTAGTCATGGATGATATTTTGTATTTCTCTGGTATCAATTGTAATGTCACCATTTTCATTTCTTTCTTTCTTTCTTTTTTTTTTTTTGAGACAGAGTCTTGCTCTGTTGCCTGGGCTAGAGTGCTGTGGTGTCAGCCTAATTCAAAGCAACCTCAACCTCCTGGGCTTAAGCTATCCTCCTGCCTCAGCCTCCCAAGTAGCTAGGACTACAGGCATGTCCCACCACACCTGGCTAATTTTTTTTATTTTTAGTTGCCAAGCTCATTTATTTCTATTTTTTAGTAGAAATGGGTCTCACTCTTGCCAAGGCTGGCCTAGAACTCCTAATCTCAAGTTATCCTCCTGCCTTGGCCTTCCAGAGTGCTAGGATTATGGGCATGAGCCACCACACCTGGCCACCTTTTTCATTTCTGATTGAGCTTATTTGGACCCTTTCTCTTCTATTTCTGGTTAATCTAGCTAGCAGTCTACTGATTTTGTTTATCTTTTCAAAGAACCAACCTTTTGTTTCATTGATCCTTTGTATTTTTTTTCCTTTTTAAAAAGTTTATTTCAATAGATTTAGGGGGTACAAGTGGTTTTTTGTTACACGGATGAATTGTACAGTGATGAAGTTAGGGCTTTTAGTGTACCCGTCACCCAAATTGTGTACATTGTACCCAGTAGGTAAGTTTTCATCCCTTACTGCCCTCTCATCCTCCTCCCTTCTGAGTCTCCAGTGTCCATTATACCACTCTGTATGGCCATGTATACCCTTCGTTTAGCTTCACTTATAAGTGAGAACATGGAGTATTTGTTTTTCCATTCCTGAGATACTTCAATTAAAATAATGTTCTCCAGTTCCATCCAAGTTACTGCAAAAGACATTACTTCATTCTTTTTATGGCTGAGTAGTATTCCATAGTTTTATATACCACAGAGAATTCATGTCTTTTATCGATCCTAAAAGTTTCTTAGTTATTTTCTCTTCAGAGGTTATCTTTTTTTTTCCATTCTGCTTATTCTCTCCTCTTATAAGTTTTTTTTAGATATATGCTGGACCTTCTCATTCTGTTCTCCAGATATATCGTGCTTTAACTCTTCTATTTTCTGTGTCTTCATTTCTCTGTGCTTCTTTATGCATAATTTCCTCCAAGCCATTTTTTAATTTACTAATTATTTCTTCAGCCACGTTAGCATGCTGTTTCCCCAGTTCATTGACTTTTTAATTTCAATGATTACACCTTTCATCTTGATGTTATAATTGCTCTTTTTCAAATTGCACATTATTTTGTATTTACCTTTTCTTTTTTCTTTATATTTTTCTCCTTTCACCTTTTTAATAGTTTTAATTAATTAATTAAATTTATTTATTTCAGAATATTATTGGGGTACAAATGGGTTGGTTACATAAATTGCCTTTGCACTGCCCAAGTCAGAGCTACAAGCGTGCCCATCCCCCAGACAGTACACAATGCACCCATTAGGTGTGACTTTACCCATCTCCTTCTTCCCCTCCCACCTGTCTGACACCTGATTAATGTTACTTCCATATGTGCACGTAAGTTTTGGTTGATTAGTACCAATTTAATGGTAAGTACATCTGGTGTTTGCTTTTCCATTCCTGTGATACTTCACTTAGGGAAATGGGCTCCAGCTCCATCCAGGATAATATAAGAGGTACTAGTTTACCATGATTTTTATGGCTGAGTAGTACTTCATGGTGTACATATACCACATTTTCTTAATCCATTCATGTACTGATGGGCACTCGAGTTGTTTCCACATCTTTGCAGTTGTGAATTGTGCTGTTATAATATTTGAGTGCATGTATTGTTTTTGTTTGTTTGTTTGTTTCCACTTCACTTAGTTCTGTTCTGAGCTTTGTTATTTCTTTTATTCTGCTGGCTTTGTGATTGGTTGGTTCTATTTTTCTAGTGCCTTAAGATGTGACGTTAGGTTGTTAATTTATGATCTTCCTGTCTTTCTGATGTAAACATTTAAGGCTACAGAATTCCCTCTTAACACTGCTTTTGCTGCACTCCCTATGCTTTGGATACTTGTGTTATGATTATCGTTCATTTCAAAAAATCACTTGATTTCCATCTTAATTTTGTCATTTACCCAAGGATCATTCAACATCAGGTTGTTTAATTTCCATGACTTTTTGTAGATTTGAGAGTTCCTCTTGGAGTTGATTTCTAATTTTATTCCACTGTGATCTGAGAAGATTCATGGAATGATTTCAAATTTTCTGAATTTGCTGAGAGTTGCTTTGTGGGCTAACATACTATCTATTTTCAAAAATGTCCCATGTGCTGATGAGAAGTATATTCTTCAGTTTTGGGGTGGAATGTTCTATAGATGTTTCTTCTATCCATTGGTTCTAGAGTCCTGTTTAAGTCCAGTGTTTCATTGTTGATCTTCTACCTCAAAGATCTGTTCAGTTCCGTCAGTTTAGTGTTGAATTCTCTGGCTATTATGATGTTGCTATTTATTTCTTTGCTTAGATCTAGTAGTATTTAATTGATGAATCTGGAGCTCCTGTGTTATGTGCGTATATATTTAAAATTATTATATCTTCTTTCTGAATTGTTCCTTTTATCATTATAAAATGACATTTTTTGTCTTTTTTTTTTTTACCATTATTGATTTAAAGTCTCTTTTATGTGATACGAGAATAGCTACTCTTGTTTGCTTTTGGTTTCCATTCACATGGAATATTTTTTTTCATTCTTTTATCTTGAGACTATGAGAACCTTGTGAGTTAGATGGGTCTCTTGGAGACAACATATACTTGGGGTATATTTTTTCATCCATTCAGCCAGTCTATATCTTTTAAATCATGCATTAAGACTATTTGCATTCAATGTTAGTATTGAAATGTGAGATACTGTTCTGTTCATCGTGTTGAATGATACTTACTTGCTTTGTTTTCTCCCTTGTGTTAATGTTTTGTAAGAGTTGTGAGCTTTAACGTTCATGTATTTTTACACTAGTAGGTATTAATCATTCTGTTCCATGTATAGAGCACTTTTAAACATTTCCTATAGGGCAGGTCTAGTGGAGCCAAATTCTCTTAGTGTTTGCTTGTCTGGGAAAGACTTTATTTCTCCTTCATTTATGAAACTTATTTTTTCAGGATATGAAGTTCTTGGCTGGCAGTTAGTCTATTTGAGAAGACTAAAAATGAAACCCCAATCCCTTCTGGCTTGAAAGGTCTCTACTGAGAGATCTGCTGTTAGTCTGCCAGGTTTTCCTTTGTAAGTAACTTGTTGCTTTCATCTTGTAGTTTGTAGGATTTTCTCTTTCACTTTGACTTTGGTCAGGCTGGTGATTATATGTCTTGGTGGTGTCCTATTTGTTGTGAATCTTCCAGGTGTTTGATGACCATCTCGTATCTGGATATCTAAACTTCTAGCATTACCAGGGAAGTTTTCCTATGTTATTCTGTCAAATAGATTTCCAATGTTTATAGCTTTTTCTTCTTCTCCCTCAGGGATACCTAGACTTTCTATGTTTGTTCATTTTGCATAATCCCATATTTCTCTCAGTGATTATTCTTTCTGGTTTTTTTTTCTATATTTTTTACTGATTGGATGACTTCAAAATCCTTGCCTTCAAGCTCTGAAATTCTTTCTTCTGCTTGGTCTAGCCTGTTGGTAAAGCTTTCTGCTGTATTTTGAAATTCTCTAAATGACTCATTTCTTTATGTTCTGTTATCTCTTTTCTAATGTTATATATCTCTTTAGTGAATTTTTTGTTCATATCCTGAATTATTTTTTGGTTTCTTTGAGATGGTTTCTACCATCTCCTCAATTCCATTCACATTGCTTGCCATCCATAATCTGAACTCCATATCCATCATTTCAACAATTTCCTTTTGGTTATAGTTCTTAATTTCAGAGCTATTGTGATGTTTTGGGTGTGTTGAGATGGCATTTTTTTTTTCATGTTGCCAGAGTTTTGTGCTGGTTCCTTCTCATGCAGGGTCTCTTCTCTCAGCTTAAAACAGATATCAGGTATGGTATACCTGTTCTCTGGTGGGACCTCTGTTGCTTGGTGAGGATAGGGATGGGTCCCTGAATGGCGTGTTTGGGTCCTAGTCTGGATGCTTGACCAGGCAAGGGAGGGGTGGCTATACTATGAGCCTTTAATGCTGCTGCTTTACTATGTCTCCCCTGTTCTCTTGTGGTTGTCACCAGGCAGCTTTGGCAGGGCTGGCCACTGTTGCCAGGTGCATATGTGACGTGGGGCTGGCTGGCAGGATCGGGCATACACCAGGGATGGAGGAGGTCTCCTGGGCATGGGGCATACACATGCAAGCCTGGGTGCCAAGGTTCCAGGCACGTAGGCAGAGTGAGGTGCATGCAGGGCAGTGTAGAGGATTCACAGGGCCTAGGGGGCCTGAGGTGTAGAGCAGGCTCCTGGTGTGGAGAGGGTTATCAGGCCACAGCTCACGTGTGGGGCAGAGCAGGACCCCAGAACAGAGTGGGTCTGTGGGACAGAGTGGACCACGGGCCAGGATGCCTATGTGGGATGGAGCATGTCTGTGGGGCATGGCACTCATGTGCATGCAGGCTGGGGCCGCTGAAGGGTGGGGCATGCATTTAGGGCATGGCTCCTGCAGGGGCATGATGCCCAGGGCACCTGTGGAATAATGCTTGCAGTCCTCCCAGATCCAAAGGCAGCAGCTGTGCTGGCTTTAGTCCTGCTTGGGGCCTCTTAGTCAGTGATGGTGGCACCAGTCCAGGTGCCCCAACAGTGTGCAGTGGGTGCCAAGGGCTATGGTCTCATGCTTAACACATGTCCTGTGGGAAGTGTGGTTAAGCGGGATCACCCAGGCCACAGCAGCGGGCACCAGGCCTCTGGCCTCCTGCTTTTTCAGGGCCCCCAGCAGCAGCAGCAGTGGGGGTACACATCATCTGCCCATGGGGTGTACATGAGCACTGGGATTCCGGGCTTCCTCCCGCCTGACAGGGGCAAGGGGGAGGCAGCAGCCACAGATCTGACCCCTGGGCAAAAGTAGCATTCTGGGGTTGGGATGTTATAATGGCGCCAGCAGCAGCTATCACAACATAGCTGTCCCTTCTCTCTGGAACAATGCAGCTGCCACCTCCAGTCAGGTCTCTGTATCAGTCCAGAGGCCTTCTGCGGTGGAGGGGCCCTCCCACCACTCAGCTTGCAGTTTCCTCAGGGGATGCATGGAGCCTGGGATTCTCTTCTCTGTCCCTTTCCCATGTGTGGGGGCTTCCAGAATTACCTCCAATCCTGCTGAGCACATTGTCCCACTTCTATCTTCGCGCCTGCCTCCTCTCCATGGGTTCAAAGTGCTCTTGCTCAGATGATCAATCCAAAGGTGGATATCTATTTGCCACTTTGAAGCCTCTCCATGAGAGTGGGGCCTTGTGCAAGCTGCTTCTAGTTCACCATCTTGGCTCCTCCCCCTTAAACCAATTCTTTTTTAAATATAAAACGTAAGCACTCAAAAAATTAGTTATTTGTTTTTGATGCTATAACATTTAGCAAAATTTCAACTTTCTTGGTATAAATTATTGGTCCCCACACTGAAAACAGTATATCATTTCAGGACTTTATAGATTGACATTATGCTAATTTTACATAAAGTAAATTATCATCCCTTACTTATTAATTTATGGTTATAATTAAACATGTTATAAATAAATTTCATGTTAAAATATATAATAATATACTAATCTATATTATTTTTAACCTAAAATATTTTCCTTATTACCACACAGAAACAACAAAAAATATCAAAAAATTTCCTGAGTGATTTCTTAGATCAAAAAAGGGTAGAAAATCGGGAGGCTGAGACAGTAGGATTGCTCGAGCCCAGGAGTTTGAGGTTGCTGTGAGCTAGGCCGACGCCATGGCACTCGCCCCAGGCGAGAGAGTGAGACTCTGTCTCAAAAAAAAAAAAAAAAAAAAAAAAAGGGTAGAAAATACTTTTCTAGAAGAAACTATATAAGAAATTAGTGTGACTAATTGTGTTTTATTTATTTATGTATTTCATGGCTGGAATCTTCTCTGTAGTTGAAATAATATTTGCTCTTGAGATTGACGACACTTCATTTTCTGAACTTGAATACTACATCAAGGATTCAACAGCTAGGTTGTTTCCCTGCTTTTCAAAATGAGGTGCGGTTGGAGTTTGGCACTTAACTCTCTGGACAGAACACACAGATGAGATCTTCTCCCTATGAGAAGGAGAAAGCTGTGAGGTAATAGAATTGATGTCTATAGAATTATGAAACAGTTGGAAAGGGGAATCAAGCAATTATTTCCAACCATTAGAGTACTAGACCTCAGTGGACCCCTCTTGAATCTTAAAAGGTCATTTTAGGATAAATGAAAGGCAAACCTTCACACAGCACGGGGGTGAATTTATGGAGTTCATTACTCCAACAGGTGAATGGGTCAAGAAACATAAACAATCTAAAATGAGACTTAAATAGCTCAATGATAAATCTAGAATAAATAACTGAAAAATGCATGTTTCTCACATTTATTTTGTATTCCTATAATAGTTGGTTTTATTACATTGTGTATATTAATCCACTTACATTTATTGCGATTATTGATCAATTTGGATACATTTGTACCAACTTATTTTAAGCCTTCTATGTGTCTTACTTTTTCTATGCTTCTTATTTTACCTTATTTTTTCTTTCTTTTGGATTGACTGATTTTTTTTTTAAATCCATTTTGTCCCTTCTACTTGTTTGGAAATTATATATTCTGGTTCTATATTAATGATTCACCTTAAAATTTCTTCATGCATACTTATCAAATTCTAAACATAGTGTCTTTAAACCCCCACCAAGCAATACAAAGATCTTCCAACACTTGAGCTCCCATCACCCCCTCTAACCTTACATACTATTGTTGTCCAATATTTGAATTATTTTTAATCTCCATAATTAGTGATTATTATTGTTACACAATGACAGTATTTTGTTACTGAAAGTGCTAGATAAATATCTTATTCCCAATAACATGTTTGATTTGCATATATATATTATTATAATTTTATTATGGGTAATTGGGCTACCTACATAATGAAAAATAAATCTTTTTAATTTTTAAGTTTTATTTTGTTTTTAATTGATACTTAATAATTGTACATATTTACGGGGTACAGCATGATGTTTCAATACATCTATACATCATATAAGTTTCAAATCATGGCAATTAACATATCCATCCCCTCAAACACTTGTCATTCTTTGTGGTGAGAACATTCAGAATCCTTTCTTCAAGCTATTTTGAAATATACATTATTGTTAACCATAGTTACCCTACTGTGCAGTAGAATACCAGTACTTATTCCTCCTGCCTAATTGTAACTTTGTACCTGCTACCAACCGTTCCCCATTCCCTCTCCTCCATTCTCTCCCCAGGATATGAGAACCATTATTCTTCTTTCTACTGCTATGAGATCAACATTTTTAGATTCCACATATGAGTGAGATCATGTGGTATTTCTCCTTCTATGCTTGGCTTATTTCACTTAACATATGTCCTCTAGTATCATGTATGTTGTTACAGATGACAGGATTTCATTCTTTTTTATGGCTGAATAGTATTCCATTGTGTATGTATATACAACATATTTTTTAACCATTCATCTATTGATGAATGGATATTGATTCTATATCTTGGCTATTGTAAATAGTGCTGTAATAAACATGGGGGTGTAGATATGTCCTTTACATATTGATTTCATTTTCTTTGAATATATACCCAGTAGTGGGATTGTTGGATCATATGGTAGTTTTATTTTTAATTTTTTGAGAAACCTCCTTGCTGTACTCCATAATGACTGCACAAATTTACATTTCCAACAACAGCATATAAGAGTTCCCTTTTCTCCCTATTCTTGCCAGTATTCATTATTTTTTGTCTTTTTGATAATAGCCACCCTAACATGTGTGAGGTGATATCTCAATGTGATTTTGATTTACATTTTTCTGATGATTAGTGATGGTGAACAATTTTCATGTAACTGTTGGCCATGTATGTCTTCTTTTGAGAAATGTCTATTAATATCTTTTGTACATTTTAATAGGATTATTTGCTTTTTATGCTATAAAGTTGTTTGAGTTCCTTATATATGCTTGATGTTAACCCCTTGTCAGATGCATAATTTGAAAACATTTTCTCCCATACTGTAGGTTGTCTGTCTCTTCACTCTTTCTATTGTTTTTTCTGTTGTGCAGAAGCTTTTTAGTTTGATATAATCCCATTTGTCTATTTTTGCTTTTGTTGCCTGTGATCTTGAGGTCTTATCCAAAAAGTCCTTGCCCAGTCCAATGTCATGAAGTGTTTCCCCTATGTTTTATTTTAGTAGTTTCATGTCTTAAATTTATGATATCCATTTTGAGTCAATTTTTTGTAAGTGGTGAAAGGTAGAGGTCCAGTTTCATTCTTCTGCATGTCAAACATTAGTTAAATGTATATGGGTGGGTTTATCCAATTCCACTGACTAGGCTCCGTGGTCTGGTGGTGCTGCTGGCTAGACTTCACAATTGGGTGGAGCTACAGGCTAGGCTCTGCAATCTCACCTGGTTGGATGGAGCTGCAGGCTATGATCCTTGGACAGATGGCGCCACTGGCTGGATTCCACACTCAAGTGAGGCCTCAGTTTGTGCTCCACAGTTGGGTCAAGCTGCAGGCTGGGTTCTGTGATTGGAATGGGGCTGCTTGTTGTGCTCCACAGTTGGCCAGGGTTACTGGTTGTTCTGGGTGGGTGGGCAGGGTTGCTGGCCAGGCTTCATGGTTGGGCTGGGTGATAGTCTATACCATGCAGTTGCAAAAGGTTGCTGCCTAGGCTCTGTGACAAGGTGGAGCTGCCTTCTGTGCTCCATGGCTGGACCAGACTGCTGGCTAGGGACTCAAGCCAGGAAGAACTGCTGACATTGCTCCCTAGGCAGACGGGGCCACTGGCTTGGCCCTACGTGTGGGCAGAGCCTCTGGCTAGGCCCTCTGGTTGGGTGAGGCCTCTTAGCAGGGACACAGTACCACTGCCAAGATCCAAGTACTGGTTGCTGCGAGTCCTGCCCCCTTCTTTATTTCTAGCTGCTGCCCGGTGGTCTAGGTAGCCCTGCCACTTTGCCCAGTGTTCCCATGGGGTGAGACAGAAGTCCCAGGGAATGCTCCAGAATACTGGGAAAGCTGGATGCCTTGGACTGTTTTTTCCCTACACTGGACAAGCCATAGGTCCAGAGTATCCTTCTTGGTGTCCGCATTGTATGATCTGGGGGAGGGGCAATGCAGTCCGTGTGAAACTACTCCTCTTAACCTTCTAATGTAGCTTTTCTTGGTTTCTGAGCTCCTTCAGCCTCATCCCTGAGTGCTGAAATTTTCACAAAGGCATTCTTGGCTGTGGATAGCTGCTAGTCAGTATTTCTGTGAGGGGGACTAGATTTGGGGACCTCCTATTTTGCCATCTTGCTGATGTCCTCCTCACTATTATTTCTTGTAACTCAGTCATACTTTTGCAATAATTTGATTTCTTGAAAAATATCTTCTATAATTTGATTTAGTGGAAGTTTGTTAGTGGTACACACAATTTTTGTTTGACTCTTGATCTCATTCTTAAAAGATAGTTGTGACACCTACACAGTTCTAATTCATTTATTTTCCCTAGTACATTAAAGATATTGTGTTACTTTCTTCTTTAGATTATCATTGTGGAGAATCCTTTTCTCTGCATAAATGCCATTGTAAGCCATCCATCTCCTTTCTGTGGCTACATTTAAGATCTTTTCTCTATCTTTGATGTTTTGAAGTTTCACTACAATGTATCTAAGTGTGCTTGGGATACGTTTTCCTTCCTGAAGCAGAGGATGCATGTCTTTTATTAATTCTGGAATCTTCTCAACCATTATCTCTTTAAATATTGCTCCCACCATTTTCTTCATTTTCTTTTTCTAGAACTTCTATTAGACATACATTAAGCCTTCCCATTATATCTTCTATATCTTTTAATTTCCATTTCATATTTCCATATTTTATCTTTTAATTTTATTTTGAGTATTTATTTCTGTTTAATTTTATAGTTCACTTAGTCTCTTCAGCTTCATCTAACCTTCTACTGATTTTTTAATTTCAATCACATTTTTAGTTCTAGATATTCTATTTTCTTCTATTTCATATTGGCTTGTTTTATCCTTTATTGTAAAATTTTAGTATCTGAAGTCTTTGAGAGACTAAGTAAGTCTTTTTCTTGTTTCCACTAATCCTTTGTATGGGTTCTCTCTGGATAAATTTATTTTGCATACATTCTGAGGGCCTAAAGTTAATGATGCTTTCCTCCAGAGGGGTTTTGTGTTTGCTTCTTCCAAGTACAAAGAATTGTTACCAACCTGAGACTTCTTTAATTTAACTTCTTGTTTTGGAGCTTCTTGGGGATGGTATAAATATAAAACCCAGACATAACTGAGGGTGGGCCTATTGCTACCAATCTCAGGAGAGATCATTTATTTACACCTGGAGCCACAGAAGAAAGAAGAAGTTTTTGTCATGGGCTCCCTTTGCCCTCAGGCAGATTTTTTTTTTCCTGGTATTTACTGAAGGCATGATCTTCCTCCAGGATCCAGCAGGGGTTTCAGTTTAGGTGCCCAGTTTTTTCTCGTTCCAACCCAAGGCCCAATCTTATTACCTAGGGCATATACTACCCTCCAAATCTAGGCTCTGGTGTCTGCATAGCCCCTGAACCAACCCTAGTTTTTGCTTTTGCTTACTATTCTAGTTTTAGCCTCTTTTTTTATTCTCTCTCTCTTGCTTTCTAGTTTTTCTCTCTGTCTCTGCCCTCTCTCCTTAGGGATTTTCCTTATTTCTCATAAGCTCAGCCATGCATTTAAAACTCTACTTGTTGCAGCATATCTACAATGTAGGTGTTTAAAGGAGGTTTTTTAGATTATCTGTTCTGCCATACTGATGGAAGTAGAGTCTGTTCTTGTGTGTATTATGTGTATTTGTTATTAAATAAATACTTACTGAATAAAAGAATTATGTCAGGGAAGATAAGAAATTTTCTTCTAAAATGGCCCTTAGAGCTCTGTATCAGAATCCTGGGATGGATATATCCAAGGTAAAAATTCTTATGCCTTTTTTCAGTATTCGTTTCTGGAATGCTTACTTTTAGGTATCCATACACTCCTCATAGCTAGCTATAGGTTTGGTAAGAAATGTTGTGTACAGGTTTAAAATACTTATCAGGGTATGGAATTCTTTGGAGTAGAATAAGAATGGAGGAAAAAATCTTCACTCTCCTTAATTTTAAAATATGATTTCTTTTAAAGATATATCTTTTTATTCTTTATATTTTTACTTTTTGGCTTAATTTCTACAAGAAGAGAGATAAAGTAAATGGAAACTCCCATCAGCAACCAGAAACAAGTCCTAAGAAATCAAAGCAATGAAAACTAGAAACAACTGTGTCAAATTTTCAGCGACAATGAAAACAGGGCAAATTTTCTCCCGAAAGCATGAGATATACTTGGTACCAGGTACTGTGGTGTATAACTATTTTTTTTGGAGGGGGGCCGTCCTTGACTTTATCATTGCTGTTGAGATTTCACAACAGTTCCCTTCCCTCTATGAAACTTGTGAGAAAGAAAAATGTGGCCCTTGACCTGGGTGTTCTGTTGAAAATAAAAATTTTCTCAGAACACTAATATCCGACAAGGTCACTCTGTGACCATGAGAGAGCAAGACAAACCGAGACTACTTTGTAATCATGTCTGAATGTAGACAAAAGCAAGAACACTTTCCAAGCCATAAAAATGACCAAATGCACCCCTATCCTGGTGAGTATGAGTAGCTGTTACTTCTTCATCAATTATAGTTTAGCCCTACTGCATTCCTTGTGTCTCCTACATAAAAATTATCAATACTCAATCATAGAATTATCACTGCTTCCTGAGTGAACCTAATCCAGAGCAAAACCATGCTTACTTAAACTCTCCCCAGAATAAACCAACATAAGCCCAAATGCTGTAACAAGCTCCTTTCACTGAAACATCCTTATGTTCCCCATGGTGTGTCGTTCCCTCATGGCAAAGAACCAATAAACTTAAATTTGTTCTACTACAGGTGTGTTTCTGGTGGTCTTTGTCTGGAGGGCACTGATTCCTGGGTGACATAGAATTGCATTTCCCCCCACATAATACAAATTTTGTTTATAAATTTTATCACAATTTCTCAACATGTTTTGAGAGTACTTAAAAAGGAATGTATCTGAAAATTCTGTGACTCATTGTCAATATGATGCACATAGAGATGGGAATGTGACGGTACTCTATTTTCAACAACAAAGGTTTGACTTGGACTAACTTTGGAGACTTAGTTGATACCATATTGGTGACACTCTTAGCTGTTATCCATTCTCTAGTCTGGTTTTCCATTAGCATTGTAACAATATTTACAAATGGTTATTGACTTTCACCCATGCCCACCCTACTCCATTTCCAAAGAACTAGGACCATCACTTTAGAACAATATAGCTCCATGTGAAGCAGAAAAGAAATTAGAATTACACATTTGCCTTTTTGCCTTTTAAATTTCAAGTAGCATAATCTCATGGGTCAGGTTAAACCAGCTTAATGTAAATTTGGAGTGTAACAAAATATGGTTTGTGAGCCTTTCAAAGGGAGAAGGAAGTTTGATGTGCTGAGATAGCAAAGGGGACTGGGAAAGTCTGGGTTTATTCCCCACCCTCAGAGCATTCGGCCTGGATTTGTGAAAATGTTAAGAATGATGAATGAGCTGTAAATAGAAGATTTCTCTGACTGTGAACCATAAACGACCATAAATGGATTAGACTGAACAGCTGGGAGTGAAATTGTGGGCATTATGCAGGCACACAGAACCGGCTGTGGATTGTAACTAGCATCCCACCCTATTGATTAGCTGTTCCATGGACCATAATAAAACTATCATTGTTAATTGCTAGAAAGAGGCACACACCTAGAAACAGGCAAGTTAAGGTGTCAGCTCTCCAGTTTATTGCTCAAAGGCAGGATAATTTGTGTTTCATTACGACACTTTCTCTGCAAGATCTATAGGGCTCAATCAATTACCACCCCCCCCCCAACAAACACACTTCTCTTGGGCGTGGGAACATTTGATTACATTTTGTTGCCTTCTAGTTATGGATCAGTGACTTTTCTAGTCAGGCCTATTCTGACCTGCAAGCATTCCAAAGGAAAAGTCCATATTTTTACAGTACTTCCTGGATAATACAGAAGGGCATTTTTTCAATACTAGGCAACCGATTTTCTCCATCAGGTCAACTTGGGCTCACTTAATTTTTTTTGCACATTATAACTTACACAGAAGCCATAAACAGAGTAATCCCGTAAATCATATAGTTATGAAGGGGAGACTAGTTTCTCTTCATTATTGTTGTGAACACTCAAGAGAAAGTGACAGGTGTTTGATAAGAGACTCTGTGGTGTTTTTCCTGCATTTAAGACTTGCAGCATATAGGATAGGGAATGTTTTGGTTTATGTCATATGTTATACAAAAGGGTTAATGGGCTATTTACTTTTGTGTTCCATCATAGCCATCCTATTTGAAAAGGCAGTACATCTCTTGAGGCTTCAGTGTAATAGGAAACATGAGAACTGTTGGCTATTTCTCTTTAATACTTTTATCCAAGAGTGAAGTGTGTTTATGTGCTAGGTTCATAGATAACACGTGTCATTGGCAGTGGTGTAAATGGGTGTGACTTGCCAATGTGAAATGTAATGTGAAGGGAATATATTCCTAGTAGCCATGCAAGTCTGTACCTGGCTTTCTGCTATATTCTGGGATATGCTTTTCCTTCTGTTATATTCCTGAGGTTTCTACAGCTTAGTAGCCAAAAGCACCATTCTGCTGTATTGGTTCCTGTGTGCAATCATTGACACCCTAGACTGTGTTCTTCTTAGAACTAGGGCATGGGAAAGAAGTTGTTTGCTAGTGGGTACAACTTTTCTCAGGATAACCACCCAGTCTGCCTGGCAAGCTGATTTACAGCTCTGGCCTCACTGGTGCTCTTCTTTCATAAGTGAACTATGAATGTGAACTTACACTCAATAATCTTTCATTCGAAGAGTTAATATTAATATGTGTTTATTGAGAACCTACTATATGCCAGACCACTTAGCACTGAAAGAAAGTGGACACATTATTGAGCTCATTGTCTAATCATCTTTACTTTTATTTAAGGTGATAATATCACCATCATACATTTATTTCTTTCCAGAGCAACATGCTGTATTTACCCATTAGGGTGGTTGTTTTAAATGTTATGAAGTAAAATATGATCCTTGGCAAAAAAGAAAAAAGGTATACGCCTCTTAGAACCAGACAGATGAGGCAGATATAACAACCTCAGAGACAGAGCTCTTGATAAATTGAAATTTTGGAGTTAGCAGCTCTCTCTTTTCAATAAGTTCTTGAAAAAGTCAAGCCCCTGAGGAATGAACTTTCCCTACACTAGGGGTGTATGGCTCTTTGATAAGGAGTAAATTCAGTTGTTGAATTGCCTTCCCTGAACAGAAGTTGAAGGTTTACCTCTCTTCTCTTGAGAAACTCTGTAGTGAATTGAATTGTGTCCTCACAAAATATGTGTCTAAGACCTAACCCCTGGTACTTGTAAATGTGAATTTATTTGGAAATAGAGTCCTTGCAGATGTAATTAATTTAAGAATCTTGAGATGAGAGCATCCTGGATTTGGGAGGGGCCCCAAATTCAATGGCTGGCATCTTTTTAAAAGTGAAAAGAGAGAGATTTAGGATACAGAGAGACAGAGGGAAAGGCCATGTGAAGACAGACACAGAAATTGATGTGATGCAGCTACAAGCCAAGGAATGCCAATAACGCTAACCAAAATCTAGGAGAGAAACACGGAATGGAGTTTTTCTCAAAGCCTCCAGAAGGAACAATCCCAGCCAATGGCTTGATTTTAGACTTCTGGCCTCCAGAAACATGAGAGGAAAAATTTCTGTTGTTTTAAGCCAATAAGCTGTAATTTGTTATGGCAATCCGAGGAAATTAATACAAACTCCCACTCTTTATTCCATAGAAAGTTCCCCTGGGACATATTGATATAAGCAGAGGGTGTTTATTGCCCTTGATCAATTGACCCTTATTAGTTTTCTCCTATGCTGAAGAAATCCGATGCCATTTTCTCATACTCTAAACTGTACTGGCAACCTAATCATTATACAATTATGATTGCATACAAATATATCACAACAACAATTTTTCTTCTTTCCTTCTAACTGCTCTATCAGTCCTAGAAATAGAGAGCATTGTGCTAGTCTGTTCATGCTGCAAAAACAGAATACCTGAGACTGGGCAATTTATAAGAACAAAAATTTATTTCCTCACAGTTCTGGAGGCCAGAAAGTCCAAGATCAAGGGGATGACATTTGGTGAGTGCATTATTGTTGCATAATCCCAAGGTAGAAGGCAGAAGGTCAAGAGAGCATGAAAGAGTCAGGGTAGGCTGAACTTTCCCTTTTATAAGGAACTTGCTCCGACAATAATGAGCCTTCTCTTTTTTTTTAAATTTTTTTATTGTTTGTTGTTTATAGGGGTACAGGTGTTTAGGTTACGTATGATGCCCTTGCTCCCCCTTCCCCCCAAGTCCCAGTCCCAAGCATGTCCATCTCTCAGAGGGTGCGCATTGCACCCTTTGTGTATGCATATATCCGTCCCCTCCTCCCCTCTTGCCATATTAAACTCACTCCTGCTATGAAGGCATTAATCCATTCATAAGGGAAGTGCCCTTATGACCTAAACATCTCCCAACATTCCTGCATTAGAGATCAAGTTCCCAACCCATGAACTTTGGGGGACACATTCAAATCATAGCAAGCATCATACATTCTGTGCATGACAACACCTTTCTGATATATCTTTCTTCATCCATATCTGCTAGGCCGTGTACATTCAGGTATTTTCCTTGCAGTTTCACCAGGAAATCTTTATGAAATGTGTGTGCGTGTATGTGTATTTGTGTGTGTGTGTGTGTGTGTGTGTATTTTTAGACTTGAGGTGATAGTGAATTCCTTTCCCTTAACTGACTTGCTAATCTTGAATTTGGTAAGTCAAGCTCTGACTCTTCTTTCTCATACAGGCTGTGATATTTTGTTTCTAAGAAGTTTTTTCTATTTGGGAACTTTGATATCCCTTTCTAGGGCATAGATCGGAAAGAGGAAAATGATTTATGGTTGTAAGTGTACCTTTTCCCTTTGCTGTGGCCCTTATTATTTGTGGGTTTCCAATAGAGGACAGGCTTAATTTTCAGCAGCCCTCACATGTCTGTATTTTTCTTCTTTTTTCTTTTTTATCTCAGCATATTATGGGGGTACAGAAGTTTAGGTTACGTATGCTGCCCTAACCTCCCCTCCCCACTGAGTCCGAGTTTCAAGCATGTCCATCTCTAGGGTGGTGCGTATTGCACTCTTTGTGTATTCATATACCCGTCCCCTCCTCCCCCCCTCCTCCCACCTGCCCGACATCCAATAGATGTTATTCTTGTATGTACACATATGTGTTGATTAGTTAATACCAATTTGATGGTGAGAACATGTGGCACTTGTTTTTCCATTCTTGGGATACTTCATTTAGTAGAATGCATTCCAGCTCTATGCAGGAGTATACAAGAGGTGCTATATCACCATTGTTTCTTAAAGCTGAAGAGTACTCCATGGTATACATATACCACATTGCTTTCCACAGAGGTTGCACGAGTTTGCAGTCCCACCAGCAGTGTATGAGTGTTCCTATCTCTCCGCATCCACACCAACATTTATTGTTTTGGGACTTTTTGATAAAGGCCAGTCTTGCTGGAGATAAGTGATATCTCATTGTGGTTTTGATTTGCATTTCCCTGATGATCAGATGTGTTGAACATTTTTTCATATGATTTTGGGCCATTATTCTATCTTCTTCTGAAAAGTTTCTATTCATGTCCTTTGCCCACTTTTTGATAGGGTTGTTTGATTTTTTCTTATTGATTTTCCTGAGTTCTAAGTAGATTCTAGTTATCAGCCCTTAGTCAGATTTGTAGCATGCAAAAATTTTCTCCCATTCTGTAGGTTGTCTGTTTGCTCTTGTGACAGTTTATTTGGCTGTACAGAAGCTTTTTAGTTTGATCAGGTCCCATTTATTTATTTTGGTTGTTGCTGTGATTGCCTTTGGGGTCTTCTTCATAAATTCCTTGCCTAGGCCAATGTCTAGGAGAGTATCTCCAACATCTTCCTCTAGAATTCTAATAGTTTCACTCCTCAGGTTTAAGTCTGTTTTCCAGCGTGAGTTGATTTTTGTGAGAGGTGAAAGGTGTGGATCCTGGTTCAGTCTTCTACATGTGGCTATCCAGATTTCCCAGCACCATTTATTGAATAAGGATTCTTTTCCCCAGTGTATGTTTTTGTCTACTTTGTCAAACATTAGATGGCTATACGAGGATGGTTTTATATCCGGGTTCTCAATTCTGTTCCACTGGTCAATGGCTCTATTTTTTGCCAGTACCAAGCTGTTTTGATTACTACAGCCTCATAATAAAGTTTGAAGTCTGGTAAGTTGATACCTCCCATTTTGTTTTTGTTGCCTAGAATTGTTTTCTCTATGCGGGGTCTTCTCTGGTTCCATACAAAGCGTAGAATTAATTTTTCTACATCTTTGAAGAAAGATGTTGGTATTTTAATAGGGATTGCATTGAATCTGTAGATCACTTTGGGTAATATAGACATGTTAACAATGTTGATTCTGCCGACCCACGAGCATGGTATGGTTTTCCAACTGTTTGCATCGTCTGCTATTTCCTTCCTCAATGTTTCACAGTTCTCCCTGTAGAGGTCTTTTACCTCCTTAGTTAAATATATTCCTAGATACTTTATATTTTTTGTTGCCATTGTGAAGGGAATTGAGTCTTTGATTTTGTTCTCAGTATGACTGCTATTGGCATATACAAAATCCTCTGATTTGTGTGTATTGATTTTATATCCTGAGACTTTACTGAATTCATTTATCCATTCCAGGAGCCTCTTGGTTGAATTCATGGGGTTTTCTAGATATAATATCATGTCATCAGCAAATAGTGAGAGTTTGATCTCTTCTGTTCCCATTCGTATTCCTTTAATCCCACTCTCTTGCCTGATTGCTGTGGCCAGGATTTCCAGCACTATGTTGAATAGGAAGTGGAGGTAGTGGGCAACCTTGTCTGGTTCCAGTTCTAAGTGGGAATGCTTTCAATTTTTCCCCATTCAGTATGATGTTGGCTGTGGGTTTGTCATAAATGGCTTGTATCATTTTTCGGTAAGCTCCATTGATGCCTATTTTGTTAAGTGTTCTTATCAAATACGGGTGTTGAATTTTGTCAAATGCTTATTCTGCATCTATTGAGAGAATCATATGGTTTTTGTTTTTGCTTCTGTTTATATGGTGAATTACGTTTATAGATTTGCGTATGTTGAGCAATCCCTGCATCTCTGGAATGAAGCCCACTTGGTCATGATGGATTATTTTCTTAATAAGCACCTGGATTCGGTTAGCTAGAATTTTGTTGAGAATTTTTGCATCTATATTCATAAGGGATATTGGTCTGTAGTTTTCCTTTTTTGTTGCATCCTTTTCTGGTTTTGATATCATGGTTATGTTGGCTTCATAAAACGTGTTGGGGAGGAATCCATCCTTCTCGATGCTGTGGAATAATTTCTGCAGGATAGGCACCAGTTCTTCTTTGTAGGTGTGGCAAAATTCAGGTGTGAAACCATCTGGTCTGGGACTTGTCTTTTTTGAATATTTTTTATTGCTGTTTCAATTTAGGTCCTTGATATCGGTTTGTTCAGGAATTCTATTTCTTCCTGGTTGAGCCTAGGGAGACTGTGTGTTTCCAAAAATGTGTCCATTTCCTCCACATTTTCCAGTTTGTGTGCATAAAGGTTTTTGTAATATTCATAAATTATATCTTGAATCTCCACGGCATCAGTTGTGACTTCTCCTTTTTTGTTCCCGATGGAGCTTATTAGGGATTTTTCTTTTCTGTTCTTCGTTAGTTTAGCCAAAGGTATGGCAATTTTATTTATTTTTTGAAAGAACCAACTTTTTGTTTTATTAGTCTTCCGTATAGTTTCCCTGTTGTCAATTTCATTTATCTCTGATTTGATCTTATTAATTTCCCTTCTTCTGCTGGGTTTGGGTTGGTCTGTTCTTCTTTTCCTGTTCTTTGAGTCGATTCATTAGGTTGTCTATTTGTGATCTTTTTGACTTTTGGATATAGGCATTTATGGAAATAAACTTTCCTCTCAGGACTACTTTGGCTGTGGCCCACAGATTTCGATAACTTGTGTCACCTTTGTCATTTAATTCAAAGAATCTTTTGATTTCCACCTTTACTTCCTCATTTATGAAGAAATCGTTCAGCAAAAAGTTGTTTAATTTCCATGACTTCGTGTAGAGATGACAGTTTCTGTTGGGGTTGATTTCTGTTTTTATTCCACTGTGATCTGAGAAGATGCATGGGATGATTTCTAGTTTTTTAAATTTTTTGAGACATGCTTTGTGTCCTAGAATATGGTCAATCTTACAGAATGTCCCATGAGCTGATGAGGATAACGTGTATTCAGTGGTTTTGGGGTGGAATGTCCTGTAAATGTCAGTCAAGCCCATTTGTTCTAGAGTCCTGTTTAAGTCCATTATTTCTTTGTTAATTTTCTGTTTGGAGGATCTGTCCTGTGCTGTCAGTGGGGTATTGAAGTCTCTGACTATTATGGTGTTGCTGTCTATCAATTTGTTTAGATCAAGTAGAGTTTGCTTTATGAATCTGGGTGCACCTAAGTTGGGTGCATACATATTTAGAATTGTTATGTCTTCTTGTTGAACTGTACCCTTCACCATTATGTAGTGTCCCCCTTTGTCTTTTATTTTATTGATTTAAAAACCAAGTTATCTGGGATCAAAACTTGCACACCAGCCTTCTTTTGGCTTCCATTTGGTTGAAATATTCATTTCCACCGCTTTACTTTGAGTCTAAATGCATCCTTGCAGGTTAGATGTGTTTCCTGGAGACAGCAGATGCTTGGCTTGTTTTTTTTTATCCATTCGGCCAGCCTATGTCTCTTGAGAGGGGAATTCAAACCATTCACATTTATTGAGAGAACCGATAAGTGGGGTGAATTACTGTTCATTCTGTTGGGTTGCATTTTGTTGCTTTGTTTTCTCTCTTGAGCCATTGTGGAATCTAGCCTTTGATCTTTAACTTTTGAGTGGTTTCACATTTGAGAGTGTTTATTGTGCTGATCCTTGTGTAATTCTGTTTTGAGTACTTCCTGGAAAGCTGGTCTTGTCTTGGTCAATTCCTTTAGTCTTTGCTTATCTGAGAATGTCTTTATTTCTCCTTCATATATGAAACTTAGTTTAGCAGGGTACAAGATTCTAGGCTGGGCATTATTCTGTTTCAGAAGAGTGAGAATGGGGCCCCATTCTCTTCTTGCTTGTAGGGTTTCAGTTGAGAAATCTGGAGTTATTCTGATGGGCTTTGCTTTGTATGTTACTTGTTTCTTTCACCTTACAGCTCATAGAAGGGCCTCTTTAGTGGATATTTTGGTCAATCTGATGACTGCGTGACATGGTGTATTCCTATTTGCATTGAATCTCCCTGGGGGCCGTTGAGCTTCTTGTAAATGCATATCTAGATTTTTAGCAAGGCCTGGGAAATTCTCCTCTATTAATTCTTCAAATAGGTTATCCAGCCCTTGAGTGTTATCTTCTTCACCTTCCGGAACCCCTGTCACCCTCTGGTTCATTTTTTTCACATAATCCCACATTTCTTGTAGGCTTATTTCTTTTCTCTTAATTTTCTGCTCAATCTCTGTGACTGACTTATTTAATTGGAAGGAATTGCCTTCAATCTCTGAGATTCTTTCTTCTGTTTGATCTACCCTGTTCTTGAGGCTTTCCATGGTGTTTTGTAGTTCCCTGAATAAGTTCTTTATTTCCAGGAGATCAATTTGATTTTTCTTTAATATTTCAATTTGTTTAGTGAATTTTTCTTCCAAGTCTTGGATTTTTTTGTGGTTTCTTTGTGTTGGTTATCCATTTTTTCTTGCATATCATTCAGTTTTCTTACAATCCATGTTTGAAATTCTTCTTCTATCATTTTAGTGTTCTTAGTTTGGTTAATGTCCATTGCTGGGGAGCTGTTGTACCTCTTTGGGGGTGTGCTTTCCGCTTGAGTCTTTATACTTCCAGAGTTCTTTTGCTGGTTCCTTCCCATCTGGATCAGTTGTTCCTTCTTCCATTTAGGTTTTCGTTTGGATGATGACACACCCTGTTTAGTCTCTGGGCCAATAGATGGTGTTTGTGGGTGAGATTTGACCACACTCTTTATGATGAATCAGTAGATGCAGTACATGAAGTAAAAGCGTGTGCAGGATGACCTCCCTGTCAGTAGGTGGCACTTGCAGGGAGGAGCGTGCTGTTTTTGGGTCCTATAGCTAGCTCCTGTTCCTCTAGAGAGGCCCTCTTTTGCCTCAGGTGATGGGTGGGGCCCTGGGTTTTCCAGGTGGTCCTTGTTCTCCACCTCAGTGGGGGCAGGACTGGGAGTGAGTCTGGGTGGGGCTGGGTTGGATAAGCCTGCCCTCAGGCTCCACAACTGCTGCTAGCAGGGGTCAAAGTTCTGGTCTTTGTTTCTGTGCAAAGCTGCTGGGAGGGGCTGTAATGGCTCCACTCAGCTGAAAGTCTGGGCTTGGGAGGTGGGGCTGTCCAAGACCTGCACTCTGGAGTAGGTTTTGCTCCCCTCCAGTCTCCCCCTCTCCGTAACTTCTCCCAGGCCTCTGCCAGCAAGCGGGACCTCGGGCCGATGGATCTCCCCTGGCTGTGACGTGGGCCAGGATGTTCCCTACCCAGGATCATAGCCTGAGCTGTCCTTATTCTCTGCCTCAGTGGAGACAGGGCCAGGAGTGAGTCTGGGTGAGGCTGAGTTGGGTAAGCCTGCCCTCAGGCTACAGAATTGCTGTCAGCAGGGGTCAAAAGTCTGCTCTTTGTTTCTGTGCAAGGCTGCTGGGATGGGCTGAAATGGCTCCACTCAGCTGAAAGTCTGGGCTTGGGGGGTGGGGCTGTCCAAGACCCGCACTCTGGAGCAGGTCTCGCTCCCTTCCAGCCTCCTCCTCTCCGTGTCGCCTCCCAGGCCTCTGCCAGCAAGCAGGACCTCAGGCCGATGGATCTCCCCTGGCTGTGACGTGGGCCGGGAGGTTCCCTACCCAGGATCGCAGCCTGAGCTGGGTGCACAGCCCTCTTTTGGGAGGAGGGCTGCCCCTCAGGCACGCTGATCTGCCCCTGAAGGCACACACTCCTCAGTAGGCTCTTTCACAGATCTCTCCTTCATGCCCCAGGGCAGTATGATCGTGACCTGGGTGTACGGGGTCTGGTATGCAGGTCTGTCCCCTGGGCCCTTGAGATCAATCCCTGACCCTGCCAGGGGGAGGGGTGCTGGTCTTAAATCACCTACAGGGTGCCCAAGCTGGATTGATTTCACTCCAGCTCGGGATTTGCCCTGCTCTCCTGGAGTTCCCATGCAAGCAGCACCTGGGAGGGCTGGCAGGTAGGGAGCTAGCCATCTGAGTACCCCTCAGTCTGCTGTACGGCCCCAAAAGGAAAAGTCCCATTCCTTGGAGATGCCTGCATGTGACGGTTAAATTGTCTCTCTGGGCACCCTCAGGTAGGGAGGGGGAAGGAGAGAATGGAGTAATATGGCGTCTGCCGATAGGCTCGGGTCTGCCTCTGGGGAGGTGCCCCGAGGGAGCTGGGAACCCGGCGCCATGTCCGGAAGAGGCCACTGCTCACTGGTGGCAGCCGTCTCTGGGCTGGTGTCGGCAGGTCTCTCCATCCGCTCAGGAGCCCACCAGCAGTCTGAGATGCAAGGGAGGGGGAAGTTAACTGCTCCACCTACCCTTGTCGCTGGTCTCCAAGCCTCTCGGGACCTTTCTCTTTCCAGTTCTCCTCTGCGATGTCATTCCGTGGAGTCTCCTGTAGTTTCAGGCACCCTTCCTCCCAACCCTCACCCAATCTATGTTTTTCTGCTAGTTTATTTTTTTCTCTTTTTTCTAAAATTTTTCTTTTTTGCAGAGACACTCTGACTGGTGGCTTTTCTCATCCGCCATCTTGGCTCCTCCTTCCTGTGTTTTTCTTCTAACCTTAACTTTGTATACTCTCAGTTCAACATACCTAATGTATGATGATTTGGGTCTAAATTTTGGTACATTCTGGCAATATGTTGCGTAAAGTGGACTATACTACCCTGAGCATTCTTCCCACTATTCCCTTAGAGCCAATGCTTGCTGACCTCCATGGTCATGCACCCTCCTTCTACCCTCCATGCTTCCTGGTTTCCAATGTTCTTTACATCTCTTTGTGCTCATGTGTACCCATCATTTAGCTCACACTTCTTATCGACAACATATGCTCTTTGGTTTTCCATTCCTGAGATACTCTACTTAGGATAATGGTCCCAGGTCCATTGAAGTTGCTGCCAATGACATGCATCCTTTCCTAGTTGTAGGGCTACTAGCTTGTAGATTTTCCAGCCTCTTCTATCCAACTTAAGTCTTATCCTGTCAGACTGTTCTTATAACAGAGATGGATCTCTTATCCCCTTCACCTGAAGCTTCCAAAGCCTTATGTGCAGG